>NC_041329.1:11723454-11984436 GCF_004329235.1 Podarcis muralis
CCCGTACGGGCCAGTCTTGACAGACTCTAGGGTTGTACGCTCATATCACTCTAAAGGCCGGGAGCCAGCACTGTCCGCAGACACTTCCAGGTCACGTGGCCAGCATGACGAAGCTGCTCTGGCGAGCCAGCGCAGCACATGGAAACGCCGTTTACCTTCCTGCTGGTAAGCGGTCCCTATTTATCTACTTGCACCCGGGGGTGCTTTCGAACTGCTAGGTTGGCAGGCGCTGGGACCGAACGGCGGGAGCGCACCCCGCCGCGGGGATTCGAACCGCCGACCATGCGATCGGCAAGTCCTAGGTGCTGAGGTTTTACCCACAGCGCCACCCGCTGTGGTAATAATCAGCATTAAAAGACGGCTGCTTCTTGGGAGAAAAGCAATGACAAACCTAGACAGCATCTTAAAAAGCAGAGACATCACCTTGCCAACAAAGGTCCATATAGTTCAAGCTCTGGTTTTCCCAGTAGTGATGTATGGAAGTGAGAGCTGGACCATCAAGAAGGCTGATCGCCAAAGAATTGATGCTTTTGAATTATGGTGTTGGAGGAGAGACTTGAGAGTCCCATGGACTTGGACCAAAACGAGAGTACCCCTAAACATTTTTAAGAAAAGAAGCACTGAGTTATACCATAAAATTAGATATCGACGGAAAGATAATTGAATGGAGAATGTAATGCAATAACTTTTGTGAAGGATTATTTATTACAACAGCAGTCCTAAAGAAGAAACATGAAACACGCAGAAAAAGATGAGATATACAGGTTAGATTGCCGTGGCACTTTGCGATAAGTGGGTTTTGAGTTCCAGTTTGGGCACTCAGTCTCTAAAAGGTTTGCCATCATTGATCTAGGGCATGGGTAGGCAAACTAAGGCCCAGGGCCGGATCTGGCCCAATCGCCTTCTCAATCCGGTCCGCGGACGGTCCGGGAATCAGCGTGTTTTTACATGAGTAGAATGTGTCCTTTTATTTAAAATGCACCTCTGGGTTTTTGTGGGGCCTGCCTGGTGTTTTGACATGAGTAGAATGTGCCCTTTTCTTTAAAATGCGTCTCTGGGTTATTTGTGGGGCATAGGAATTCGTTCATTATTTTTTCAAAATATAGGCCGCCCCCTCACAAGCTCTGAGGGACAGTGGACCGGCCCACTGCTTAAAAAGTTTGCTGACCCCTGATCTAGGGGGAGCAGCTGCCTCCCTGCCCATGGAGACCCCCCCATCCTGCTTTGTCGATCCACTTGGACTTGAGCGACTAGTCCTCATGACGTCACCGGCTTGGCATCCAGAACAGCGAAATCACAGGGCGAGCGAGGAGAACATCGCAGGGGTGTTTCTCCCCCCCCCCCGGATGGCGCAGAATCTTTTTTCCGGGGTGGGAGGGAATTGTAGCACACACACAAAAAACACCCTCCAAAAAAAGTATGTTTGTGTAAGGAGATCGGCTCTCCTGGAGTGGCGACGGAGGAACCTTTGCTGAACAACAGAAGCTATTCCAAAAATCCCAAGCCTCTGCCAGTCCCATGACGTCCGATTCTTCAGAGACATGCCGCCTAAGAGATCAAATTTTCAGGACACAGTTCCGAGGAAATCAGATAAGAGGGGGGGAGGCGGCGCCTTCCCGCCCAGAATCTCAGCTCAGCCAAATTCTGCATGGTTTTAAAGGGGTGCAGGAGGTTTTTGAGCCGGTTAAAGGGGTGGAGGTGGTTTCCGCCCGGTTGTTTTAAAAAAGGCCTTTTATGCCATTCAAAGTCTGGCCCTTGTCTAAATGCCCCCTCCATTCTGTAGGCTTTCTAAATACAGTGGTACCTCAGGTTACATACGCTTCAGGTTACAGACTCCGCTAACCCAGAAATATTGCTGGGTGTTAAGAACTTTGCTTCCGGATGAGAACAGAAATCAGGCTCCGGTAGAGCGGCAGCAGCAGGAGGCCCCATTAGCTAAAGTGGTGCTTCAGGTTAAGAACAGTTTCAGGTTAAGAACGGACCTCCGGAACGAATTAAATACTTCACCCGAGGTACCACTGTAATAATAATTATTATTATTCTTAATAATAATTACAGTGGTATATCTTGGTTTACTGGGACGCAGGTGGCGCTGTGGGTTAAACTACAGAGCCCAGGACTTGCCGATCAGAAGGTCGGCGGTTCAAATCCCCGTGACGGGGTGAGCTCCCGTTGCTCGGTCCTTGCTCCTGCAAACCTAGCAGTTTGAAAGCACACCAAAGTGCAATTATATAAATAGGTACCACTCTGGCGGGAAGGTAAACGGCTGTACACCGGCTCCCTCGGCCAATAAAGCGAGATGAGCGCCACAACCCCAGAGTCGGCCACGACTGGACCTAATGGTCAGGGTCCCTTCACCTTTACCTTACCTTGGTTTACAACCATCATCCATTCCAGAGGTCTGTTTGTAAACCAAAACAGGTTGTAACCCAAAGCGCACTTTCGCCAATGGGGCCTCCAAAAAAAAAAAAATTGTAATAAAAAAAAGGGTTGTAATTCAAAAAAAGGTTGCAAAGTTTGCAAACCACGACCCGCACTTCAGGGTTTGAGTATGCAAACCATGGTACCACTGGATTAATATTTATATGCCGCCATCTGACTGGGTTTCCCGGAGAGCTGTGTTAAAGACGTGTGTGTGTATATATCTATATATCTTTCTATACATATGTGTGTGTGTGTGTATTCTGACCTTGTCAGATGAATAATTGTCAAATGAATATTTATTATTATTCATTTATATCTCACCTTTTCATCAAAGATATCAAGGTGACATACGATGACTATTAGTACTATTACTAGGACTACTACTACTAATTTATTACTTATACCCTGCCCATCTGGTTGGGTTTCCCCAGCCACTCTGGGCGGCTCCCAACAGAATATTAATAATAATAATAATAAAGCGATCAAACAAAAAAAGCTTCCCTAAACAGGGCTGCCATCAGATGTCTTCTAAAAGTCAGATAGCTGTTTATTTCCTTGACATCTGACGGGAGGGCGCCACCACCGAGAAGGCCCTCTGCCTGCTTCCCTGTAACCTCACTTCTCGCAGGGAGGGAACCGCCAGAAGGCCCTCGGAGCTGGACCACGGTGTCCGGGCTGGACGATGGGGGTGGAGACGCTCCTTCAGGGATACTGGGCCGTTTAGGGATTCCAAGCTCAGCACCAATCCAGCAGAGCGCCCAGTGGCCACGCAGCCAACCCACAAACCTCGCCGCTTGACCTGAGCTTCACCACTTGAATGACTGCCTTACTTCCAAATCTATATCAAGTCTTAACAGGGCAAAGTAATAATCATAATTATAGTAGTGTCCTCACCCCATAAACATGCAAAAAATCTGTTAAGGTGTGAACCGTAACCTAAGCAGCGTGACCAAAAGCTTCCCCAGTTGAATGTCTACCTGTCCACAGACACAGGAGGCCACCAGGAGCCATTACACGGCTTCGGGTGGAGGGCCACGCTTTCCCCCTAAGCAACTTAGTTTCAGCTTCACCAGTTGAATGCTGTCTGTCCCCAAAACTGGAGGACCTGCAAACCCTGCTAGGAGCCCATTCTAAGGCTCAGGGGAGAGGGGACTTTATCACAGTCGGCAGGATTCAAAGCCGTTTTAAGTTTCAGCTTCACCGGTTGAATGTCTACCTGTCCCCAAAACTATTTCGAAGAAGCAGGGAGAGAGGAAGTGGGGAGCAATGCCCGCAAAACTGGAGACTGCTGCATTGCAGGGCGGGTTGGACTAGATGGCCCGCAGGGTCCCTTCCAACTCCACGATTTCTACGACCTTTGCGGGGAATTTGCGCTTTTCCTCGGGTTTCCTTCTCGCTTTCTTTTCCTCTCGAAGGAGACCCACACACAGGAAACTGCCATCCTGCAGGAATTCGGCACTTTCTGCCCTTATAAGGCTATTTCCACTGGCGGCCAATCAGCGCGCGGGAGGCGGCGCTGGGCTGGCCCCCAAAAACTTGGCCGAGGGCGGGCGGAGGCGCGCGGAGCGGGTTCCCTTGCTTTTGGAGCGTGTGGCGAGCGCGCCTGCCCCGCCAGACAGCGCCCTGCCCCGGCACAAGATGAGCAACAACCAGTTCAACAAGGGACCCAGCTACGGCTTGTCGGCCGAAGTCAAGAACCGGGTAAGGGGTCCCGACGCGCGCCCCCTCGCCAAATGCGCCCCTCGCCAAATGCGTAAATGCGCCCTGGGCGCACGGAGGGGCGCTTTGGAGAGGCGCCGCCACCGCGAGCGCTCCGGGTTCATCGACCAACGGGTTGCCTTTATTGAACGCAGGCTAGAGCGCACTTCCCGCCCCCCCAAGGATCTCAATGTGGGTCTTTGCCTCCCACCCCCCCCCCAGCGCCGATTCAATCCCCACAACAACCTCGCGAGGTAGGAAGCTTTGGAGAGGCGGCGCCGCGAGCGCATCGGGTCTATTCGGCCGACGGGTTGCCTTTATTGAACGCAGTCTAGCGCCCACTCCCCCCCCCAAACATACGCATATGGGACTCAAGGTGGCGTATGTGGGTCTCTCTCTCCACACCCCTCCCCCGCTCCCCCAGCGCTGATTCAACCCGCACAACAACCTCGCGAGGTAGGCCGCTTTGGAGAGGTGGCACCGCGAGCGCATCGGGTTTATTCGACCGACGGGTTGCCTTTATTGAACGCGGGCTAGAGCCCACTTCCCGTCTTCCCCCCCCCCCCAAGGATCTCAAGGTGGCGTATATAGGTCTTTGCCTCCCCCCCCCAGCGCTGATTCAATCCGCACAACAACCTCGCGAGGTAGGCCGCTTTGGAGAGGTGGCACCGCGAGCGCATCGGGTTTATTCGACCGACGGGTTGCCTTTATTGAACGCAGTCTAGAGCCGCCACGCCCCCCCTACAAGGATCTCAAGGTGGCGCATGTAGGTCTTTGCCCCCCCCCCCCGCCCACAGCGCCGGTTCAGTCCCCACAACATCTCAGCGAGGTGGGCCGCTTTGAAGAGGTGGCGCCGCCGCGAGCGCATCGGGTTTATTCGGCCGACGGGTTGCCTTTATTGAACGCAGTCTAGCGCCCACTTCACCCCCCCCAAACATACGCATCTGGGACTCAAGGTGGCGTATGTGGGTCTCTCTCTCCAACCCCCCCCCCCGCTCCCCCAGCGCTGATTCAATCCCGCACAACAACCGCGCGAGGTAGGCCGCTTTGGAGAGGTGGCGGCGCGAGCGCATCGGGTTTATCCGACGGGCGGTTTGCGTTTATTGAAGGCAGTCTAGAGCCGCCACGCCCCCCCCCCCGTCTCAAGGTGGCGTATGTAGGTCCCTGCCCCCCCCCCCCCCCGCGCAGCGCTGATTCACTCTCCCCCAGAACCCTGCGAGCTAGGCGGCTTTGGAGAGGCGGCGCCGAGAGCGCTGCGGGTTTATTCGACCCACCAATTGCATCCATTTAACGCAGTCCCAGAGCCCATTGCCCATTCCCCACCACCACCTACCAGGGACTCAAGCTGGCGTATGTGGGTCTTCTCTCCCCCCCCCCCCCGCAGCACTGATTCAATCCCACCCCAACCCTGCGAGCTAGGCAGCTCTGAAAACGCGGCTCTCTCCATGAGCATTCTGGATTTATTTAATTTATTCACACACACAGGATTTATGTTAGGGGGCAGGCTTTATGTTGTGCGGGGAGGCAGAACCTCAGTTAAATATTTTTATTGGGGGGGGCGCAGCTACGCCCATGTGCACATAGACATATCCACATTTTTCTTCCAAAGGGGCAACGTTTATGGATCATTTAATCCCAGCGACAACTCCGTGAGGTGGAGAAGTAGCGCGCTCTGGGTGCATTTTATTTTTATTTATTTCATTTTTTTAAAAAAATTATATATCTTTATTAATTTAAACGAATACATTTATTAAAAAAAGACAAACCAGTAAACAAACATAGTCAAACAAACAAGTAACACAAGAATCGAACAAACCGCCGCACTATAAGATACAACAAGATTAATATAACTATCATCATATATACTCCTGCTACTGAAAACAATTATAAAACTTATAGAGAAGAAAATTAAAAATGACTTTCGATTAATCTCACAGTTCTTTTATCTGTCCATCCACAGTTACATTTTTCTTATATAGTTTCTTTTTACCTCCCTACGAACTTATACGATACAACTAATCTTTAAAGAATATTTAGAAAACTATGGTATAAAAAGAAACATCTTGGCAGAATTAGACGGATCCTTGTAATTTTTATTTATTTCATACACACCAAAATGTATATCCTGTTTATTCGAATTATTTATAGGCCTTCACTTTTCATTAAAAATACAAAAAGGTTGCACAAGAAAGTTGCAGTGACTTTCCCCCCCCCCCCCGGAAGCTCACTGGGGGAAAATTAATTAATTTCCCAGGCCTGTCTGGGAATATCACAAGTTTTTGACTGATGCTTGAAAGTGAAAGCGGGGATGGTTCCAGCTGAAGGTTTACACTCCCAGAATTGAATCTCACATACCTCATTCCCCCATGCAGCCAACATAGTGGGTTGCAGAGTGTCAGGAGACCTGAGTTCGAGTCTCTCCACTCCAGACATGGATCCCGGTTGTTTTGACCAGCCGCTATGGCTCAGCCCTGCAGGGCTGCTGTGAGGATCAAAACTGCGAAGAACTGTGTAGGCCAAGTTTGAGGTTTTTGGAGGAAAGGCGTGTAGAAAGGACAAGCAAATAATCTTTCGTTAAAAGCCTGCGAGAGGTGCTAGTCCCTTGTGAAATTGACCTGCAACTGGCCCTTCGCTTTTGTGGTGGTCTCCTTTCGCTTACCTCTGAGTAACTGGGCCATTCAGTGAAATAGGATGGCTTCTGTTTTTTTCACCAGCTCCTTTTCCCTTTCCTTTTTCGGAGACTTTGTTTTCTTGAGTCCTGGGTTGGCTTCTCAGCTTTTGGCCTTGTAGCTGCAGAGTCTTTGAGCCTGGAGCTGAGAGTCCCTGGTGTAATTATTTGACTTGATTTCGATCATTTGATTTCCGTGTTGTTGTTTAGTTGTTTAGTCGTGCCCGCCTCTTCGTGACCCCCTGGACCAGAGCACGCCAGGCCCTCCTGTCTTCCACTGCCTCCCGCAGTTTGGTCAAACTCATGCTGGTTGCTTTGAGAACACTGTCCCACCATCTCGTCCTCCGCCGTCCCCTTCTACTTGTGCCCTCCATCTTTCCCGACATCAGGGTCTTTTCCAGGGAGTCTTCTCTTCTCATGAGGTGGCCAAAGTCTTGGAGCATCAGCTTCAGGATCTGTCCTTCCAGTGAGCACTCAGGGCTGATTTCCGTCAGAATGGAGAGGTTGGATCTTCTTGCAGTCCATGGGACTCTCAAGAGTCTCCTCCAGCACCAGAATTCAAAAGCATCCATTCTCCGGCGATCAGCCTTCTTTATGGTCCAGCTCTCACTTCCATGCATCACTACTGGGAAAACCAGAGCTTGAACTATACAGACCTTTGTTGGCATTTGATTTCTGTACTGCTTGATCTATTTGAAAACATCTCTAAGCAGTGTACAAAAACCCGAAGGCAACAGCAGACAGCTTAAACAAAGTTACAGGTAGGGAGCTGTGTTGGTCTGCCGTAGTCGAAACAAAATTAAAAAATTCCTTCCATTAGCGACTTAGAGGCCAACTAAGTTTGTTATCGCTCATCCCAATAACAAGCTTAAACAAAATGTGACAAAAATACAGAGCTACAGATGAAAAGGTTACATTAATACAAAGTTGCTAATACATAAAAATCAGTTGCAGTTCCTTTTGCTTTTGACATACAGTGGTACCTCTGGTTAAGTACTTAATTCATTCCAGAGGTCCGTTCTTAACCTGAAGCACCACTTTAGCTAATGGGGCCTCCTGCTGCTGCCGCACCACCGGAGCACGATTTCTGTTCTCATCCTGAAGCAAAGTTCTTAACCTGAAGCACTATTTCTGGGTTAGTGGAGTCTGTAACCTGAAGCGTATGTAACCTGAAGCGTCTGTAACCCGAGGTACCACTGTAATAATAAATTTTACAGTGGTACCCCGGGTTAAGTACTTAATTCGTTTTGGAGGTTCTTAACCTGAAACTCTTCTTAACCTGAAGCACCACTTTAGCTAATGGGGCCTCCTGCTGCTGCCGCGCCGGCGGAGCACGGTTTCTGTTCTTATCCTGAAGCAAAGTTCTTAACCCGAAGCACTATTTCTGGGTTAGCAGAGTCTGTAACCTGAAGCGTATGTAACCCGAGGTACCACTGTATTATGATCTCCGCCAAGCCAGTCGACTCACACACAAGTCCTCCATCGTCGCAGCAAGGAAAGTTAAGAGCAAGGCAGAGAGGGCAGAGGCGTTTGGCTGTCCTGTCGTTCGAAATGGAATTGGCAAACGGTTTAAAAAACCTCTGGCTTAGTCCTCAGTTAATGCCATTTACATTTCCTCTGTGTGTTCCTCCTCCTCGCATACTGGGACTAAGTGAATTGTTGTCAGAGCAAGCTACAGTCAAGCTGAGATCACAGAATCGTAGAATCTGTGGAAAGGGATCTGAGGGTCATCCAGCCCAACCCCAGGGTGAATAGGCATTCGAGGTGCCACGTTCGGTGCCTGGCTTATATATTTGCATTTCTGACACTGCTCTCACCCCCCCTTTTTTTTGCAAAAATTTTATTAGTCTTTACAATATCAACGACAAACAAAAACATAAAACAAACAAAACACAACATACACAGATCATAACCTAATTGAAAATAACAGTTATTTACTTTGTAAAACAACTTAGTTGAATTTCATTGCATATCCTTATAGCGGTTTTCCAAATCCCAATTTTAATACCCTTTAAATTAAACATTAACATCTTTAAATCTTCTCCTTCGTGTATTAAACATAACATTTTATCAGTTAACATAGATACAATCCTAAGCCCATTAAATATCTGGATGCTATTTCCAGTTATTTTAGCTTAACAAATTTAGCTAAATAGTCATTAAATTTCTTCCATTCTTCATGGTGTTCCTCCTCCTCCTGGACTCTTCCGGTTAGATCGGCCAGCTCCATAAAATCCATCATCTTCATCTGCCATTCTTCTACTGTTGGTAATTCTTGAGTTTTCCACTTTTTAGCTAACAAAATGCGAGCCGCAGTTGTGGCATACAAAAATAGATTTAACATCTTTCTTCTGCTCTGACCCCTTTTAACTCTGATATCTTGCAAATCCTAGAGCTGCGCTCGGTTCCCCCACTTTCCTCCCGCCCACTCCCAGTTGCTTCAGTCTGGTGTTCTGGCTGTGTCCCAGAAACTACCTGGGAACCTCTTTTGTTTTCATTCTGGAGTCTCGTCAGAGCCATCTGATCGTGCCGAGACTTGGAAAAGTCTAGAAGGAATTCCCGTTTTTCCACCCTGTGCGATTCCACCATAGGGCAGCGAGCGTGTGGTGATTTAATCCCTGCATTCTGGGTGCAATCGCAGGTCGCCCTGTTAACTAAAAAAGCTCGAGAGAACACTGGTTAATGCGGCAGCAAAGTCACGCTTTTAGAATTTATTTGTATGAAAAGTTATGCAGACTACTTAACTCCTCTGCCCAAGGAGGCCTGCAAAATCACCAAGTCTTTTATTTTTAATTTTTTGAGAAGACGAGGCATAAAAGGAAAATGGACGAGGAGGGCGGAGGAAATAAACAAACTCGGATTCGAGTCTTCAGTGAAGTAAGCTGCTGTAATGAGCAGCTGGGGTGGAGGAATAGAAGGAGATGAAACGTCAGACGTTGCGGATCTCTCACCTAGCACTAGGTAAAGGTAAAGAGACCCCTGACCATTAGGTCCAGTTGTGACCGACTCTGGGGTTGCGGTGCTCACCTCGCTTTATTGGCCGAGGGAGCCGGCGTACAGCTTCCAGGTCATGTGGCCAGCAGGACTAAGCCGCTTCTGGCGAACCAGAGCAGTGCACGGAAACGCCGTTTACCTTCCCGCCGGAGTGGTACCTATTTATCTACTTGCACTTTGACTTGCTTTTGAACTGCTAGGTTGGCAGGAGCAGGGACCGAGCAACGGGAGCTCAGCCCGTCATGGGGATTCGAACCGCCGACCTTCTGATCGGCAAGTCCTAGGCTCTGTAGTTTAACCCACAGCGCCACCTGCACCTGCCCGAAATTACGAATAGATCTAGATATTGCAGACAGGTTGCAGTTTATTTACGACATCTTTTTCAGTGGGATTTTAGCAGCTCTCTGGATGGAGACTGGCCTTTGAGGTCACTGCCTGTTGCGAAAGTATTTTTTTCAAATCAAGGACAAGACCAAATCTGGAGAGAGGCAATCTATTGAAAAGGCTGGAGGGGAGTTTCCACGCTCAGGCAATTTTGGTTTTCTCCCAAACTTGTGCGTGTGAGCAAATCTGAATCATTGCCATGCAAGAGTATCTCGTTCCACTTCCTCATGAGTCGCTGATCCAGCAGCGAGGAGACATTGGAACGGCAATAAACAGGGGCTGGTGACTTGTGTCTGACGCAGGCATTCGCTGAGTTCCTGGGAAAGGCGAGATTTGAACCCAGAACTTCTGGACCTAGCGGCTGGTTTGGGTCCCGATTTTCCCCACCGGGGTTGCTATTTATTTTTATTTCATTCCGCTCGTGGGAATCGCTCCCCCAACTTTATTTCAGCCAGTGCTTTTTTTTTTCCTTAAAAAAAAGTGTTTAGGGGCTACTCTCATTTTGACTCGAGAAAATCACCAACCCCCTGCAAAACAATGAGAGCGCACATCTGAAAGGAACTCTCTCTTTTTCTCGGATCAAGAATCGGAGCCTCTGTCCCCCTCCCCTGTTGTTGTTTTTTTAATAATATTTATTATTTTCAGTAGATAAACATAATAAAAAAGAATTAACAGTAATAAAAACAAACAGAGAATAAAACAGAAAAACGATGAAAAAAGAAAAAAAAGAAAAAGATACATACAGCATATTACCACTTAATTAATTAAAATTAAGTACCATCCATCTTCATAAACATAGTACCTGACTTCCTCAAATCTCTTCCATCTGAATTTCTTAGTAGTTCTATGTAGCAGTTTCCAATATCAGTATTTCAAAAAACCATATCACAGTACTAATCATATTACATTCCTTTCCTTATCGTACATTTTCTTATTTATAGATTGAATCCCAGTTTAACCCTAGGCCTAATTGTTTCTTTCACGTGGTTACATATCTTTAATATTACAGTATTTATTCAAAAGAGATTTTACTTTCTTGGGCTCCATGATCACTGCAGATGGTGACAGCAGTCACGAAATTAAAAGACGCCTGCTTCTTGGGAGAAAAGCAATGACAAACCTAGACAGATTCTTAAAAAGCAGAGACATCACCTTGCCAACAAAGGTCTGTATAGTTCAAGCTATGGTTTTCCCAGCCATGATGTATGGAAGTGAGAGCTGGACCATAAAGAAGGCTGATCGCCGAAGAATGGCTGCTTTTGAATTCTGGTGCTGGAGGAGACTCTTGAGAGTCCCATGGACTGCAAGAAGATCAAACCTCTCCATTCGGAAGGAAATCAGCCCTGAGTGCTCACTGGAAGGACAGATCCTGAAGCTGAGGCTCCAAGACTTTGGCCACCTCATGAGAAGAGAAGACTCCCTGGAAAAGACCCTGATGTTGGGAAAGATGGAGGGCACAAGGAGAAGGGGACGACGGAGGAGGAGATGGTGGGACAGTGTTCTCGAAGAAACCAGCATGAGTTTTGACCAAACTGCGGGAGGCAGTGGAAGACAGGAGGGCCTGGCATGCTCTGGTCCAGGGGGTCACGAAGAGGCGGACACGACTAAACGACTAAACAACAACATTTATTCAAATAGTCTTTAAATTTCTTCCAGACTTCTTGGTGTTCCTCTTCTTTCTGGTCGCTGTGAGATCAGCCAGCTCTATAAACTCCATCATCTTCATCTGCCATTCTTCAATTGTTGGTAGTTCTTGTGTTTTCCATTTTTTGGCTAGCAAGAGCCGTGCAACAGTTGTGGCATACTGTCTGTTCCCCCTCTGGCATGGGCGCGGAACGCGGCTGCAGAGGAGGAGAAGCGCTGAGCCATCGGGCGGCGAGATTCTCCTTTCAAAATGTGCTGATTGGCTGGAAACCGGGTGCCCTTTCGTTGCAAGCGGCGGGGGCAACACTTTGCGTGCTTGATGGCGCCGCGTAACTGACCCCTAAGCGTTCCCCGAGGACCTGGGCGGCTCAGGTAATATGGGCATCGGCTACGGAACCGGAGAGACTTGCCAAAGGGCACGCAACTAAAGTCTGTGTCAAAGCCAAGAGCTTTTTTCACTTGACACCTTTGTTTTCGTGAGGGTTTAGCTCAGTTGGCAGAGACTCTTAAACTCAGGCTCCAGAGTTCCCCCTCTTTTCATTTTCCTTCTGTACTGGAACTCCTATTTGGGGACTTCCCTGGCTTTTTTCTGGCCCGCGTAGAACCAGTCTGGATAGTTGGCCTTGGTGAAGATTTGACATTTCCTTTTTTAATATAATTTTTATTACGTTTTCCATATTTTATTACATTTCGGTATCAAAAAATAACTTAAGACAGTGCTTAAATAAAGCATCAACTCCTTCCTTCCCTCTAACTTCCGGAATGGATTAAGTTCGTAAACCAAAGTAAGGGACCCCAGACCATTAGGTCCAGTTGTGGCCGACTCTGGGGTTGCGGCGCTCATCTCGCTTTACTGGCCAAGGGAGCCGGTGTACAGCTTCCGGGTCATGTGGCCAGCAGGACTAAACCGCTTCTGGAGAACCAGAGCAGCACACGGAAACGCCGTTTACCTTCCCGCCAGAGCGGTACCTATTTATCTACTTGCACTTTGATGTGCTTTTGAACTGCTAGGTTGGCAGGAGCAGGGACCGAGCAACGGGAGCTCACCCCGTCATTGCGGGGATTCGAACCGCCAACCTTCTGATCGGCAAGTCCTAGGCTCTGTGGTTTAACCCACAGCGCCACCCACGTCCCTATAGCTTGTTTAGCTTATACGTAAATCTGGCGCTGCCCAAATCTCGTCTTCTGAGCGTCTCTACAGACACCCTGAAAGTTGGCACAGATGCCAGATCTGTTTGTAAGATGTGCCAGCTTATATAACAAGACAGTTTCTGTCTCGTGCCAGGGCTGCAGGGATATGGACCTCTGTGGCTGGATCAGGCGTGTTTTTGTTCATAGCGGCATATTTTTTGCCCAAATAGCAAAGTTTCAAATGTTATTGAGGCCGAGAAACGACCCCGAAAGGAACAAGGAAGCGTACAACTTCTTTGCCAAGAAGGCCTGGCCACACACCTCTCCTTGTTTCTTGCTCATTCAGCAGGAAGTTGAGACATGCCGCCAGCTTGCGGCATCAAGCTTGCCCTGTTCGTCCAGGTTATTATGGGATTTCTTCATTCTCTCCGGGTTTTTTCTTTTCTTTCTTCTTTTGTAACTGGCAAGCACATTGGGGCAAGAAAGGCTTTTGATGACGCAAGCGCCCAGACTCATAATTGTCCAGGGGAAGGGCTGGAGCTTGGTGCTATACAGCGTGCCGGTCCTGAGTTCGAATCTCATAGTATCCCCCTGAGTCTGCAACCCTGGAGAGCTGCTGTTGCCAGCCAGCGTAGCCAGAGATTCTCAATCTTTCCCAGTCGACGGCTCCCTTGACTTAACTTCCTTTTCTCCTGCAGCTCCCCTGTGAGAAAATGGGGAAAAACATAAGTTGCTTCGTCGCTGAGCTGTTCTGCGCTTTTGTTTTCTTTTCCCAGGCTTATAATTTAAGTAGCAGAACTTTGAAAAGGGCTTTAAATACAGTGGTACCTCGGGTTACAGACGCTTTAGGTTACAGACTCCGCTAACCCAGAAATAGTGCTTCAGGTTAAGAACTTTGCTTCAGGATGAGAACAGAAATCGTGCAACGGCGGCAGCGGGAGGCCCCATTAGCTAAAGTGGTGCTTCAGGTTAAGAACAGTTTCAGGTTAAGAATGGACCTCCAGAACGAATTAAGTAGTTAACCACTGTAGATGATAGATGGATGGATGGATGGATGGATGGATGGATGGATGGATGGATGGATAGATAGGTTCATTGACTTCCTAAATGTTGCTTTTGTAAGTTGGGGGAAATGAAAGCAAGTTTAAATAATACAGTCAAACGTCTTTTTGCGGACGGGATCTGTTCTGGAGGCCCGTCCACAAACCGAAAATGGACTCGCGTCCGAAAAACATCTGGAGAACCATGATGGAGAAAAAGGTGGGAGATAATTCAAGAAATAAGCTCTTTCTGGTTCCCTGCTTAAGAAAGATGGAGGGGCCAGACAGATGGAAACATCTGTTGCCAACCTGGTGCCCAGAGATCTCCACACGGTCGCAACTGGACCCGCACCAGTTAAAAAATACAAGGCATGACCGGAATGTTCACTGAAATCGGACGGCGAGAAATATTTGAACATTTGTTGTTGTTGTTTAGTCGTTTAGTCGTGTCTGCCTCTTCGTGACCCCCTGGACCAGAGCACGCCAGGCACTCCTGTTTTCCACTGCCTCCCCCAGTTTGGTCAAACTCATGTTTGCAGCTTCAAGAACACTGTCCCACCATCTCTTCCTCCGTCGTCCCCTTTTCCTTGTGCCCTCCATCTTTCCCAACATCAGGGTCTTTTCCAGGGAGTCTTCTCTTCTCATGAGGTGGCCAAAGTCTTGGAGCCTCAGCTTCAGGATCTGTCCTTCCAGTCAGCACTCAGGGCTGATTTCCTTCAGAATGGAGAGGTTGGGTCTTCTTGCAGTCCATGGGACTCTCAAGAGTCTCCTCCAGCACCATAATTTAAAAGCATCCATTCTTCAGCGATCAGCCTTCTTGATGGTCCAGCTCTCACTTCCATACATCACTGCTGGGAAAACCAGAGCTTTGACTATACGGACCTTTGTTGGCAAGGTGATGTCTCTACTTTTTAAGATGCTGTCTAGGTTTGTCATTGCTTTTCACCTCCGTACATAATTGTAATTTTGTGGGTTTCCGATGCCGGTTGCACGTTCGGATATTTCTCGCTGTCTGATTTCTGTGACCATTCACCAAACTTTCCGGTCGCACCTTGTACGTGACTTGATTTCTAACACCATTGGCCGGCCCTTAGGGAGTGCGCTTTGTGGAATTTTGAACCTGTTTCTCTTCTCTTTCCCCCTCCAGCTTGCGCTGAAATACGACCCTCAGAAGGAAGCAGAATTAAGGACATGGATAGAAAGCATCACCGGAAGAGACATCGGCCCCGATTTTCAGAAGGGGCTGAAAGATGGTGTTGCACTTTGCGAGTGAGTAGGCACGTGTGTTTCATGCGTGGTATATATTTTTTTAAATTTCATTTTATAACGGATGCAGGTGAGCCAAGGGACCCGGGTGGCGCTGTGGGTTAAACCACAGAGCCTAGGGCTTGCCAATCAGAAGGTTGGCGGTTCGAATCCCTGCGACGGGTTGAGCTCCCGTTGCTCGGTCCCTGCTGCTGCCAACCTAGCAGTTCGAAAGCACATCAAAGTGCAAGTAGATAAATAGGTACCACTCTGGCGGGAAGGTAAACGGCGTTTCCGTGCGCTGCTCTGGTTCGCCAGAAGCGGCTTAGTCCTGCTGGCCACATGACCTGGAAGCTATTTGCCAGCTCCCTCGGCCAATAAAGGGAGATGAGCGCCGCAACCCCAGAGTCGGCCACAACTGGACCTAATGGTCAGGGGTCCCTTTATATTTACCTAAGATTGTCTTCCATGAGCACGGTCTTAACAGGTAGGTAGCTGTGTTGGTCTGCCGTAGTCAAAACAAAATAAAGAAATTCCTTTCAGTAGCACCTTAGAAACCAACTAAGTTTGTTACTGGTATGAGCTTTCGTGTGCAAGCACACTTCTTCAGATACGGTCTTAACCGTGAGTCCGTAAGTGACTGGGGAGGCCAATTCTGGATCCACACGTCCTTCCACAGTGGGGACATTGGTTCCCAGACGGGAGTTGATCCCGGTGAGGGTTTCCCAAGCGTGCCTTCCTCTTAGCACGTTTCTCCCTCTTGTCCTGAGTTCGAGTGTCTTCAAAGCCCATGACGCCTTTGGTAAAGGCTGTTCTCCAACTGGAGCGCTCGCAGTTTCCCAGTTGTCGGTGTTTATACTACATTTTAAAAGATTTGCCTTGTCCTTAAACCTCTTTTTGTTGACCACCAGCATTACGCTTTCAATTTTTAAGTTCGGAATAGAGGAGTTGCTTTGGAAGACGATAATCGGGCGTCCGAACAACATGACCAGTCCAACAATGTTGATGTTGGAGAATCATCGCTTCAACACAGAAGCTAACTCGCTGGCATATTTGTAACGATGGGCAAAATGGTTGAAAAACCGTTCTTTAGTTAATTGGGGAAAGTCCTGTTCCTGCCCAACATGGCGTCGAAACCTTACATGTGTGTTTTTGTGTTCTCCCTCCCCAGGCTAATGAACAAACTTCAGCCGGGTTCGATAAGGAAAATTAATCACTCAGGCCTCAATTGGCACCAGGTATGTTCTCATTAATGCAACAGTCAAATGCAAAAGCAGCAATTGGTTTGAAAGACCAGGTACAAGGAATTGATACGAATAAGGGATTTTATTCTTTTTTAGGGAGGTGGCTTCAGGAATGCCTTTAAGGCTGACCTGTGTTCTGGGGGCAGGGGAAGCATACAGTGGTCCCTTGGTTCTCAAACTGAATCCGTTCCGGAAGTCTGTTCCAAAACCAAAGCGTTCCAAAACCAAGGTGCGCTGCTTTCCCATAGAAAGTAAGGCAAAACAGATTAATCCATTCCAGGCTTTTAAAAACAACCCCTCAAACAGCAATTTAACATGAATTTTACTATCTAATAACACCATTGAGCCATAAAATGAATGCATAAATCAATGTAAGGTAAAGGTAAAGGGACCCCTGACCGTTAGGTCCAGTCGTGGCCGACTCTGGGGTTGCGGCGCTCATCTCGCTTTACTGGCCGAGGGAGCCAGCGTACAGCTTCTGGGTCATGTGGCCAGCAGGACTAAGCCGCTTCTGGCAAACCAGAGCAGCGCACGGAAACGCCGTTTACCTTCCTGCCAGAGCGGTACCTATTTATCTACTTGCACTTTGACATTCTTTCGAACTGCTAGGTTGGCAGGAGCAGGGACCGAGCAACAGGAGCTCATCCCGTCATTGCGGGGATTCGAACCGCCGACCTTCTGATCAGTAAGCCCTAGGCTCTGTGGTTTAACCCTCAGCGCCACCCGCATCCCATAAATCAACGTACTGTACTATAAATTAATTAAGACAGTAATGTAGATGACAAAAGTAAAAACTATTTTTTTCCTTTACCCACACTGATGATATTCATTGTTTGGAGGGGGGGCTTTTATCCATGTCCGCAGTCACACAATCAATCGATCAGTAGCTGAACTGGGTTCCAAACAGTCACAAAAGCAAATGAACCGAAAAAGCCTCAAAAACGCAAAATAAAGAGCAAAAACAAAAGCGCCAAACTTAATCCATTCCGGAAGTCCGTTTGACTTCCGAAATGTTCGGAAACCGAGGCGCGGCTTCTGATTGGCGCAGGCGCCCTGGAAACAATAGCTGACAGCTGCGTCGGGCGTTCGGCTTCTGAAAAACGTTCGAAAACCGGAACACTCACTTCCGGGTTTTCGGCGTTTGGGAAACAAGGCATTTGGTAACCAAGGCATTTGGTAACCAAGGCATTTGAGAACCAATGCATTTGTGAATCAAGGCATTTGGGAACCAAGGCATTTGAGAACCAATGCATTTGAGAATCAAGGCATTTGGGAACCAAGGCATTTGAGAACCAAGGCATTTGGTAACCAATGCATTTGAGAATCAAGGCATTTGGGAACCAAGGCATTTGAGAACCAAGGCATTTGGGAACCAAGGCATTTGGGAACCAAGGCATTTGGGAACCAAGGTACCACTGTTTTTACAATCTGCCAACCTCCACCTTGGTACTTATATCGGGGGTGAGCTCTGCCCCTTCCGGAAATGGACCGATAATTCCCAACACGAACCCCAGATGATTTAAAAGGAGTCCCCTAGTTGTGTGAGAAGGGGCTTCTAGGGGTCGCCAGCCTTGACCCGGCTGTCCTTTCCTTCGGCAGCTTGAGAACCTCTCCAACTTCATCAAAGCCATGATGAGCTACGGCCTGAAGCCCGTCGATGTCTTCGAAGCCAACGACCTGTTTGAGAACGGGAACATGACCCAGGTGCAGGTGTCGCTCTTGGCGCTGGCGGGCATGGTGAGTCAAGCTTGCGCAACCGGGCGCCTTCTAGGGGCTGATCGACAGTGCCCAGTGCCCCATGGCCTCTATGGGGAGGCTGATTGGCTGGGCCGTGCCATGGTGGGGGTGGCTGATTGGCTGTGCCACAGAATGGGGAGGCTGATTGGCTGGGCTGCACCAGGGTGGTAGTGGCTGATTGGCTGTGCTGGAGAATAGGGTGGCTGATTGGTTGCGCCGCACAATGGGATGGTGGATTGGTTGGGCTGTGCCAGGGTGGGGGTGGCTGATTGGCTGTGCCAAAGAATGGGGAGGCTGATTGGCTGGGCTGTGCCAGGGTGGTGGCGGCTGATTGGTTGTGCCACACAATGGGGTGGCTGGTTGGCTGTGCTGCACCAGGGTGGTAGTGGCTGATTGGCTGTGCTGGAGAATAGGGTGGCTGATTGGTAGTGCCACACAATGGGATGGTGGATTGGTTGGGATGTGCCATGGTGGGGGCGGCTGATTGGCTGTGCCACACAATGGGGTGGCTGATTGGCTGGGCTGCACCGGGGGGTGGGTGGCTGATTGGCTGTGCTGCACCAGGGTGGTAGTGGCTGATTGGCTGTGTTGCAGAATAGGGTGGCTGATTGGTTGTGCCACACAATGGGATGGTGGATTGGTTGGGCTGTGCCAGGGTGGTAGTGGCTGATTGGCTGGGCTGCACTGTCGGGATGGCTGATTGGCTGGGCTGTGCCAGGGTGGCGGCAGCTGATTGGCTGCACCACACTGGGGTGGCTGATTGACTGGTCTGCACCAGCATGGTAGTGGCTGATGAAAATTTTAACTCTTTCCGTATGGTCTTATTTATTTGGTCCAGGGCTTTCTTCCAAAACTTAGTGAGTAAAGAACCCTGTAAGAAATTTAATTCCTAGCCTATGGTGTTTTTAAAATATAAATTCCTTAATATTCAGTTTGGTAGCTCCAGGCTAATTCTTTGCAAGGATGTAGCAAGAGGGGGCCGGCAAAACACCCAAAGAGCTACCGTATTTTTCACTCTATAAGACGCACCAGACCACAATATTCTGAATCTCAGAAGCCAGAACAGCAAGAGGGATCGCTGCGCAGCGAAAGCAGCGATCCCTCTTGCTGTTCTGGCTTCTGGGATAGCTGCGCAGCCTGCATTCGCTCCATAAGACGCACACACATTTCCCCTTACTTTTTAGGAGGGGAAAAGTGAGTCTTATACAGCAAAAAATATGGTATGTTAAGTAAATGTGGAAGACTCATCCTGTAGGAAGAGTCCCCCCCCCCTGTTTGCAGAGTCTATTCCTCATGGGCCATGAGGACTAGAGACTTGCGGAGACGCAATCAAAATCTGCAGAAGTTTTAAGCCAGTTTTGAGACTGACCGGGCGAGGTTTGCTTTAAGGTGCTTCTACTCCCCCTCCCAGGCCAAGACGAAGGGGATTGACAGCGGAGTCGACATTGGTGTGAAATATTCCGAGAAGCAGGAGCGGTGCTTTGACGACGCGAAGCTGAAAGCCGGACAGTGTGTCATCGGTTTGCAGGTGGGTGATGCTGCTGCCGCCGGAGCCCAGCAATTACCTGGAGGTTTCCTCCTAAGCGAGCCAGCAATAAATCACACGGACCGAGCTGGAGTTCAACTCTTTACAGTGGTACCTCGGGTTAAGTACTTAATTCATTCTGGCGGTCCGTTCTTAACCTGAAACTGTTTTTAACCTGTAGCACCACTTTAGCTAATGGGGCCTCCTGCCACCACCGCACAATTTCTCTCCTCATCCTGAAGCAAAGTTCTTAACCCGAGGTAATATTTCTGGGTTAGCGGAGCCTGTAACCTGAAGCGTCTGTAACCTGAAGCGTATGTAACCCGAGGTACCACTGTATTAGCAAGAACACGGATTTGCGCAGACTTGGCGGACTGTCAGGCCTAATGAGCACAGCAGCTCATCCCCGGGAAGTCTGGCTTCATGGATAATAATAAAGGTAAAGGGACCCCTGACCGTTAGGTCCAGTCGTGGCCAACTCTGGGGTTGCGGCGCTCATCTCGCTTTATTGGCCGAGGGAGCCGGCGTACAGCTTCCGGGTCATGTGACCAGCAGGACTAAGCCGCTTCTGGCGAACCAGAGCAGCGCATGGAAACATCGTTTACCTTCCCGCCGGAGCGGTACCTATTTATCTACTTGCACTTTGACGTGCTTTTGAACTGCTAGGTGGGCAGGAGCATGGGACTCTCAAGAGTCTCCTCCGTAGCTTTGACTATACGGACCTTTGTTGGCAAGGTGGTGTCTCTGCTTTTAGCCGTAGTAACTCCCAAACCTCTCCGGTTTCAGATGGGCACCAACAAATGCGCCAGCCAGTCTGGGATGACCGCCTACGGAACCCGGAGACACCTCTACGACCCCAAAAACCAGATCTTACCTCCGATGGACCATTCCACCATCAGCCTCCAAATGGGAACAAACAAATGTGCTAGTCAGGTAAGGACAGTTGCCGCATAATTGTGCCAATTCCACGTCGGTAAGAACTCTGATCTTTGGAACTCCTTGCCAATTGATACCAGGTGAAACAAACTTAGTCCATGCTCAGGTGTTCTACATGTAAGGTAATGGTAAAGGGACCCCTGACCATGAGGTCCAGTCGTGGCCAACTCTGGGGTTGCGGCGCTCATCTCGCTTTACTGGCTGAGGGAGCCGGCGTACAGTTTCCGGGTCATGTGGCCAGCAGGACTAAGCCGCTTCTGGCGAACCAGAGCAGCGCACGGAAACGCCGTTTACCTTCCCGCCGGAGCGGTACCTATTGATCTACTTGCACTTTGTGCTTTTGAACTGCTAGGTTGGCAGGAGCAGGGACCGAGCAACGGGAGCTCACCCCGTCGCGGGGATTCGAACCGCCGACCTTCTGATCAGCAAGTCCCAGGCTCTGTGGTTTAACCCACAGTGCCACCTGCGTCTACATGTAAACATTAGTCCAAATTCACAAAAAAGAACTATAATCAATTTCAGTATTCAGACCTCCTCCTGATTCCGCTATCGCCCACCCTATCTCTTAACGGTGTTGTGCATACGAGCTCAAATTCTTCCTCCTTTCTTTTTTAATACTTCCCTCCCCGATCAGGTGGGGATGACCGCTCCGGGAACGAGGCGGCACATCTACGATTCGAAGCTGGGGACGGACAAATGCGACGACAGCTCCATGTCTCTACAGATGGGCTACAACCAGGGGGCCAACCAGAGCGGGCAGGTTTTCGGCTTGGGGCGGCAAATCTACGACCCCAAATACTGCCCCCAGGGGAACGCCGGAGAGGCGGCCAACGCGGCGCATAACGACGGGAATTCGGCGGAATATTACTACTACCAGGAAGGGGAGGAGCAATGAGTTTGGGGAATTGGGGGGGTGGGTCCCCCTCCGATTTCCCCCTCCCTGGCAAATCACCATTGTAAAGTTCCTGCCTCTTAATTGCCACAGATACTGCAATCTTTACATATTTGCGTCTTTAAAAAGAATGAGAGTCTTTTCTCTGCGTAGCAGAGATGAAAACAGGCTCCCTCAGTCTCGGCCCTCCAGGTGTTTTGGGACTACAACTCCCATCATCCTTAGCTAGCAGGACCAGTGGTGAGGGATGATGGGAGTTGTAGTCTCAAAACATCTGGAGGGCTGAGTTTGCAGAAGCCTGGAATAAAACAAAGGTCTTCCGTTCGTTCTTTTTTTAAGAAAGTGAGTCTATGTGGGCCAGATCTAAGGCTTTGTTTACACCACCAACCCGCCCAATCTCTTGAAATCTCATCGAGATTTTGGATTTAATACGCCAGGGCGCAGAGATGTCCAAGTGGTTGGCCACGATCGACGGGCAGATCCCAGGGAGATCTGGGTCGATCGCGGGATCATGACCGATCGCGGTATGGGAAATGCTGTGGAATTAAGGTCTCCGTCCCCCAACCCCACCCCTCTCTGTCGCTACGGCGCGTCCTGCGGGCGGTCGTTTGGCGTCTGCTACTGACGACTGGCAATACAGTGGATGCTCGGGTTGCGAACATGATCCGTGCAGGATGCACATTCGCAACCCGTAGCGTTCGCAACCTGCGGGTTGCTATTCTGCGCATGCGCAAAGCACAATTTTGTGCTTCTGCGCAACCGCCGAAACCCGGAAACAACCCGTTCCGGTACTTCCGGGTTTCGGCGGTCCACAACCCAAAAAAGCACAACCTGAAGCGTCTGTAACCCAAGGTATGACTGTAGTTTCCTGTAGTTGCATAGCTGTCAACCGTCCCTTATTTGGCGGGAAACTCCCTTATCCCAGCGCCGTGTCCCGCTGTTGTCCCTTATTGATGATGTCCCTTAAATTTCCTGGGTTTCAAGCTCACCTGGCTCGGGAGGGAAGCAGCGGATCGGGGTCCTCCGCCGTGAGAGAGAGCGCACGCTGGCGCCGTTGTCCTGGAGTTCCATCGGCCCTTCCCCGCCCAAGAGACTCTCGCCCATGCCACCTGCGAGCTCGGAGGCGGCGGCGGCTGAGGAGGCGGCCGGAGGGAGGGGGAGGGACGCAGAAGGGCGGCGCTTCAGCGGCCGCCGTGGCGCCGCAACCGCCTCATGCCGGATTGACAGCATCTGTCAATCCTACCAATGTATGTACCATATTTTTCGCTCTGTAAGACGCACCAGACCGTAAGACGCACCTAGTTTTTGGAGAAGGAAAACAAGAAAAAAAAATCTGAATCTGAGAAGGCAGAACAGCAAGAGGGATTGCTGCACAGTGAAAGCAGCAATCCCTCTTGCTGTTCTGGCTTCTGGGATAGCTGCGCAGCCTGCATTCGCTCCGTAAGACGCACACACATTTCCCCTTACTTTTTAGGAGGGAAAAAGTCAGTCTTCTAGAGCAAAAAATACAGTAACTCTTTACAACGGCAAAATCCCTTATTTGGGCTGCTGATCCCTTATTTTCGAGGCTGCTGGTCCCTTATTTTCAAATCTGTAAGTTGACAGCTATGGATGGACGGTGGATGTACAGTGGTACCTCGGGTTACATACGCTTCAGGTTACAGACTCCGCTAACCCAGAAATAGTGCTTCGGGTTAAGAAATTTGCTTCAGGATGAGAACAGAAATTGCACACCAGCGGTGTGGCGGCAGCAGGAGGCCCCATTAGCTAAAGTGGTGCTTCGGGTTAAGAACAGTTTCAGGTTAAGAACAGACCTCCGGAACGAATTAAGTACTTAACCCAAGGTACCACTGTATATATAAAGGGACAAGCTTTTTTTATACTGGGAGTAGATCGCAGACTCATGAGAGTTAGACGTTCCTGCAATAGGGGTTGTTGTCATCCGACATTAGCCATTTGCTGAGTCGACCCGTTGAAACCCTGGCCGATTGATTTTCCAGTGGGTTTACTCGGAGCAAAATGCACTCCGATGGCATTAACAACAACAACAACAATAATTTATTATTTATACCCTGCCCATCTGGCTGGGCTTCCCCAGCCACTCTGGGCGGCTTCCAACAAAATATTAAAATGCAGTAATGCATCAAACGTTAAAAGCTTCCCTAAACAGGGCTGCCTTCAGATGTCTTCTGAAAGTCAGATAGTTGCTTATTTCCTTGACATCTGGTGGGAGGGCGTTCCACAGGGTGGCGCCACCACCGAGAAGGCCCTCTGCCTGGTTCCCTGTAACCTCGCTTCTCGCAGGGAGGGAACTGCCAGAAGGCCCTCGGGTAGAGGACCCCGGTGTCCGGGCAGAAAGATGGGGGTGGAGATGCTCCTTCAGGGATACTGGGCCGTTTAGGGCTTACAAGCTCAGCACCAACACTTTGAATTGTGCTCGGAAACGTTCTGTTACAGATTCTTTAGCTGAGATTCTTGAATTTCAGGGGGTTGGACTAGATGAACGCTGGGGATCCCTTTCCAACATTATGATTCCATAAGGCTCTGGAGAGCCAGAGATAAATTGGGCTGGGCAGGCAAAATAAGCCTGATGTCGTGCAATCGCTTTCCTGAACTGGCGAGGAATCCTGCGTTGTCCGCAGACCACAATGTTCACAACCATATGGTCTAGAAAACTCTGCAAATCCTGGGTTGTTGTGTGTGTGTTTTGTAGCAACAAAACAGCCAAGTCTTCTGTGCTCCCATGGAATGGTGGTGTACACATATAGCCTTTTGAACTGCCCCACTTAAAAAATAATCGTAATTATTCTGCAAGGTCAATTTTATTTTTCCTTCCTTGCTGGAACCTGAAATATGCAAAATTGACGACCCTTCGCACGCATTTTATTGGTGTCTTTTCAGAACGGGGGTCCTTTGTTTTATTTTTTTGTGCAAGGGATATTAACGTCGATTCAGGCATGCGTATAAGCGAGGGGCAAACCGGGAAAAGGAAGATTAACTGGAGGGAAGCGCCTAGAAACTCCACCGGCTTCAAGGACAATACCTGTTTTCTAAATACGTCCGTCACGAGGACCAGAAACTTAGATTATTATTTTTTTTAAATATGAAGCCTGTGGAATCTGCAGCAGATTTCACACCAAAACTTGGCTTGTAGAAGGTAAAAAAAATTAACATTTTTTAATCTACAGCACTTAACGCGGTTCAGTTCACCTTGGTGCCTTCGATTTTGAAGTCAGGTTGAAAACTTTGCTTGTTGCTAGACCTTGACGTTCAGTCGAAACTGCAGCCCTGCCAATTTCTCGATTCACATGTCGACGACGATACCTATCAAAAGCTCGTTTGAAAGCTCAGATTGTCGAATGGAGGGCGAGATTGGTTTAAATTTTTTTAGGAAGATCTAGCTGCCGTCCCTGTCTTTGGGGATTTTTGATTGTGCTGGGATCGCTATAGCCTATTTGCGTAGTGCTTGGGACAGCAGAGGTCTTATATTTTGGGGTGACAGTTGCCTAACCCAATGAGGTCTAGCCACTTGGAAAGGCTTTCAAGATTGCAACTTCTCCTTCTCTCCCCCCCCCTTCTCCTCAGAGGCCTTAGGCGCCCATTTTTTGCTGCTACATAACTATTTTTAAGGGACCAAGAATTCTTCCTTTCCTAAATAAAACCAAAACTCCTCTTTTTTTTAAAAAAAGAAAGAAATTGAAAATAATTTTGTAAGCCTTTATATAATGCTTAAAGGATCTATTTTTGTTGTGACACTGATGGACCAATATGTTGCTGTTTTAAAAATATGTCCGCACATCTTAAATCTTTTATAAGCATTCCATCAATAGCCTTAATTTCTCTGTAGGTAATCTTAGGATGATACGAGTCACTAAATTGTCTGTTTGCTAATGGATGTGAAAAAAGCCCACAGCCGAGGAACCCGTTAGATTTCCCAAACTTTCCCAAATTTGGGTCTCCAGCTCTCGTTGGACTACAACTCCCATCACCCTGAGTTTAGCCGGATCTGTGGTCATGGACGATGGGAATTGTAGTCTTAAAAAACCAAACCCAAGTTTGGGGAAAGTAGAAAGCTGTATTCCACTAAGATGTTTCCCTAGTAACTCATACTCTTGAGTAGACCTATATGTGAATATTTCGTCGATTTCTGTGGGTCTGCTCTCAGTAGGACTTTGGGGGGATAGTTGCAGACTTCGGAGCTACACAGATCTCTAGAGGACTTTCTCCAAAGACTTAAAATCTACAGAATCTGATCTGTGTCTCTTCAGAGACAAAGTCTGTTTCTGATTCCAAAGTGAGGGGGAACACTAGCCGTCTATGAACAACTCACATTGCCCGTCCACAATCTCCTGCAATCAGTGCTTTTTTTCTTTAAATAATAATAATAATAATAATAATAATAATAATAATAATAATAATAATAATATTTTTTCTTTAAAAAGCATTTACTCAAGAAAACCACCATTCAAATCGGGGGAAACCAAATACAGTAAATGGACAAAAGTACAAAGATTCATAAAATGTTTTTAGGGGCAGGCGTACTCCTGTGTACACCCCAGCGCTGGGGGGGGGGGAGCGCTGATTTCAGCAATAATAATAATAAAACGCAGCAATACAAATCAGGCGTTTCTAACCCAGCACAGATCAACTGGGATTGAAATATTAAAAATAACTTTGTGAGGCTTATTGGGGTCTTTTCCAACTCTTGCCATTCTGCGTACCCCCCAGAAATAAAAGCACTGCCTGTAATTCTTATTTTGTCGCAGAAGTCTCTTGGTTTGCGCTCGCTGCAGTAACAGGGGCGCTAGTCCTCAGGAATATGATTTTAGCGAAGATGTTGGGGGTTCTTTTTGCTATGAAACGCCCCTTATTCCAAGCATGGGGAATCTGATGCCCTGGGCTCCCCACTCTCAACATTTGCCACATCGGCTGCTGGGAGTTCTAGTTCACGGCGCCAGGTTCCCGCTGTATTTAAATTTGGGGTTGGCCTTTCCAGATAGTTTCTGGACTTCCAGATTCTCCCTTCCCTGCTTTTTAAACCTTGAGGCCAATGCCATTCTTGTGTGTGTCTTAATTTTTTAAAAAGGCTTATCCACCCCCCCAAAATGTGGTTCTTTCTTTATTGCTAAATGTCTTCCCTTTTTTTAAACGGAAACTGGACAGTTTTCCCCCATAACTGTACGGATAAAAGCTGCCGCAAACTTTATTTTCCTTGGTGGAGAGCGTTTTATCCTGTGAAACGGAAGAGGGACGTAACTGGGACAAAAAAATAAATAAATGTGAAACTGCAATATTTGAATATAAGCAATAAAATGCTTCAAAAGCAGAACAAACCTTGGTGTGCGCGTTTTCCCCCCAGTTGTGTGTGTCTGTCGAAAGGGTGATGACATTGTGTGTTTATATTAGGGTTCGGTGATCCCTGGTTTTCCATTTTGCAATAGACCATCCGCTAAACATCTGGACACACGGATAGATCAGAAGAGCCTTAACAGTGGCACCTTGGTTCTCAAACTTAATCCGTTCTGGAGATCTGTTCCAAAACCAAGGCGTTCCAAAACCAAGGCGCGCTTTCCCATAGAAAGTAAGGCAAAACGAATTAAGCTGTTCCGGACTTTTAAAAACAACCCCTAAAACACCAACTGAACAACGAATTTCACTATCTAACCAGACCATTGATCCATAAAGTGAAAGCAATAAACTATATATATATATATATATATATATATTTGCTTTTATATATATATACACACACACACACACACGCACGCACGCACACACAGCCACAGGGATATGCATACTGTATTTTTCCCGATTTGAGCTCTAAAATGGTGATTTTATTGAGTCAAAACGAGAGTACCCCTAAACACTTTTTTAGAAAAAAGCACTCACTCGTGTGTGTGTGTGTGTGTGTGTGTGTATTTCATATCACACACACACACACACACACACACTGTACGTACACACAAGCCGTTCCAGACTTTTGAAAACAACCCCTAAAACACCAATTGAACGTGAATTTTACTATCTAACCAGACGATTGATCCATAAAGTGAAAGCAATAAACTATATATATATATATATATATATATATATATACACACACACGCACACACACACACAGCCACAGGGATATGCATACTGTATTTTTCCCGATTTGAGCTCTAAAATGGTGATTTTATTGAGTCAAAACGAGAGTACCCCTAAACACTTTTTTAGAAAAAAGCACTCACTCGTGTGTATTTCATATCACACACACAGTGTATGTATGTACGTACACACAAGCCGTTCCAGACTTTTAAAAACAACCCCTAAAACACCAACTGAACAATGAATTTCACTATCTAACCAGACCATTCATCCATAAAGTGAAAGCAATAAACAATATATACACACACACACACACACACATGCACACACAGACACAGGGATACGCATACTGTATTTCCCCCGATTTGAGCTCTAAAATTGTGATTTTTTATTGAGTCAAAACGAGAGTACCCCTAAACACTTTTTTTTTTAGAAAAAGGCACACTCCCTCTCTGTGTGTATTTTATATCACACACACAGTATGTATGTATGTATGTACGCACACACACTCACACACTGTGTGTTTATATAATACAAACACACTGTGTGTATATACTCTGTGTTTATACATATATATTATATAAGACACACAGAGTGTGTGTGTGTATACACACACACAAACACTGGGTTTTTATATCTAAAAATATATAAAATATAAAAAATAAACTCAGATCAATAATTGAAGGCACCTGTGTATGACAGCTGCGTCCTTCTTACAATTTTTTAATGTGCTGCAAGCCGGCCCAGAGTGCCAATAAATCATAAAATCACCATCATCACCGTCAAAATAGGCTGCTGCGTCACCTTTAAGGATGCTGAGGCTGACGTCACGCGCCCTCCAGTAACCCCTCGGCTTCAAATCGGGGCGGGGCCTCCGCCCACCGGCGTTCCAAATCCGAACGGGGCGTGGCTTTGCTTACACAACTCCCTTTGATCCTCCGCCGCTGTTGCGAACAATGCGGGGGAGAGGCGGCGAGGGGGTCTCCCCTTAAAGGGGCCGCGCCGCAAAAAAAAAGGGAGCCGGGCAGGTAAGAAATCAATCAATCAATCAATCAATCAATCAGTTGAAACCCCCTTGAAGGGAGCTGGGTTTAGGGAGGGGGGGGGGCCGGGGAACGGATGCCTTAGGAAACATTTTTCCGTCCTGTTTTATTATTATTATTATTATTATTATTATTGCTGAATTTTTATACCTGGGTTCTCAGGGCGGTTGTGGAATAAAGTCAAGAGCAAGATATAAAACCTTTAAGTCCCCCCCCAACACCCCCAAAGGGACCCAACTTTCAGGTCACGCTTTAAAATATAAATTACAGTATATGCCTGTAAAACTCCCTGTTCCTTTAGAGGTGTGATGTTAATTACCTTCCTGACTCTAGGCTAAGATGAGATGTTATCCTGATTTGCAGAACCCTGGCACAGCTGGGAGCTTGACGTAAAAGTTGTAGGAGACGATCAAGCAATTTACAAATTAGACCTGTATGTGGAAACCGTACAGCTACGGTCATGTGGCCAGCAACTAGCCGCTCTGGCGAACCAGAGCAAGCGCACGAAAGCCGTTTACCTTCCCGCCGATGTACTCTATCTACTTGCACTTTACGTCTCGAACTGCTAGGTGGCAGAGCAGGACCGACAAACGGGGAGCTCACCCCGTCGCGGGGATTCGAACCGCCAACCTTCTGATCGGCAAGCCCTAGGCTCTGTGGTTTAGACCTAAAGGTAAAGGGACCCCTGACCGTTAAGTCCAGTCACGGCCAACTCTGGGGTTGTGGCGCTCATCTCACTTTATTGGCCGAGGGAGCCGGCGTCCAGCTTCCGGGTCATGTGGCCAGCAGGACTAAGCCGCTTCTGGCGAACCAGAGCAGCGCACGGAAATGCCGTTCACCTTCCCGCCGGAGTGGTACCTATTTATCTACTTGCACTTTTTGGTGCTTTTGAACTGCTAGATTGGCAGGAGCAGGGACCGAGCAATGGGAGCTCACCCCATCGTGGTGATTCGAACCGCCGACCTTCTGATTGGCAAGTCCTAGGCTCTGTGGTTTAACCCACAGCGCCACCCACGTCCCACTCCCTCGGCCAGTAAAGCGAGATGAGCGCCGCATCCCCAGAGTCGGTCACGACTGGACCTAATGGTCAGGGGTCCCTTTACCTGATGTGGAAGTGAGGCCTGGGAACGGGGGGGGGGGAGCCTTTGGATCTCAAGGTCTCTGAGCCTAAACAAAGTTCAGCTGTGCTGGCCTCCTGTCAATCAGGAGATATATTCTCATCTTGCAGCCATTGGTAAATTAGTAATTAACCTAAAGAGATGATTGGTCCCTAGCCTGTTCTCCAGGTGGGTTTGCAAGGATAAAGGACTTGGGAGTCCAGATTCAAATTGCAGAGCATCTTGCCCTGATGTTTTTGACCAGTCAAAGGACTCTTGACTGCTCGCTGTGTTTTGAACTATTCTTGCTGTGAGTATAATTTTAGCTAGTTACATTTTACAACGTTTTTGTTTTCTGTTTGTAACCTTCTAAGAAACTTGCAACTTTGTGTGTGGCTTGTTGAATAAATTTGGAGTAGGACTTTTTGCCTTTTGTACTGTGATAGGAGTTTTGAGGTCTTAGATGTAGGTATGATTTATCTGGGGGTGGTGGTCTTAGGTTACACCCCATCTGTGATGTATGTATGATGTTTCTGGGGGTGGTCTTGATCTAAAGGTAAAGGGACCCCTGACGATAATAATAATAATAATAATAATAATAATAATAATAATAATAATAATAATTTATTATTTGTACCCCGCCCATCTGGCTGGGTTTCCCCAGCCACTCTGGGCGGCTTCCACAGAAACCAAAAAACACTAAAATATCATACATTAAAAGCTTCCCTGAATAGGGCCGCCTTAAGATGTCTTCTGAATGTCAGGTAGTTGACCATCACCTTGACATCCGATGGGAGGGCATTCCACAGGGCGGGCGCCACCACCGAAAAGGCCCTCTGCCTGGTTCCCTGTAGCTTCGCTTCTCGCAATGAGGGAACCGCCAGAAGGCCCTCAGCGCTGGACCTCAGTGTCCGGGCAGAACGATGGGGGTGGAGACGCTCCTTCAGGTATACTGATTAGGTCCAGCTGTGACCGACTCTGGGGTTGCGGCGCTCATCTCACTTTATTTGCCGAAGGAGCCGGCGTACAGCTTCCGGGTCATGTGGCCAGCAGGACTAAGCCGCTTCTGGCGAACCAGAGCAGCGCACGGAAACGCCGTTTACCTTCCTGCCAGAGTGGTACCTATTTATCTACTTGCACTTTGACGTGCTTTCGAACTGCTAGGTTGGCAGGAGCAGGGACCGAGCAACGGGAGCTCACCCCGTTGCGGGGATTCGAACTGCCAACCTTCTGATCGGCAAGTCCAAAGCTCTGTGGTTTAACCCACAGCGCCACCCATGTCCCTGGTCTTTATCTACAGGGTGGCAATTTCAAAATGTCTATATAAGGTCTTGCACGCCATTGTTCTGGGTTCCTCCTCCCTCCTGTGTTGTGGTGAGTGAGGACCCTCTTGCAACAGATCAATAAAGATCAGGCTTACTAGCCTCTTGCGGTCTGGTGCGTCTTATAGAGCGAAAAATACGGTATATTGGGAAGCTGTTCCTCTAGACACCTCTTTAACATAGATGTGGCATCTCAGATACCCAGGTTTCAAAACAGCCCAGATCGTTACGGTTTCTTGGAATTCCTGGGCATAGGCTGATGGTGGAATTATTGATGGTGGAATTATTGATGGTGCAATTATTGATGGCTTCCTGGCAAAAGTTTCTGAAGCCATGCATTAAGTGTGCATTAACCGTCTTTTAAAAACCATCTTCAAAGTTCCAAGTCGCAAGACGCCATAGCACATAGGATAGTAAAGGTTCGAGTCCAAAAAAACCCTCCCTTAAAAGTTCCTGGTTATAAATGTTATTGTTATTACTACAGTGGTACCTTGGGTCTCAAACTTAATCCGTTCCGGAAGTCCGTTCCAAAACCAAGGCGCGCTGCTTTCCCGTAGAAAGTAATGTAAAACGGATTAATCCGTTCCAGACTTTTAAAAACAACCCCTAAAACAGCAATCAAACGTGGATTTTACTATCTAACCAGACCATTGATCCATAAAACGAAAGCAATAATCAATGTACTGCAGTCACGCAATCGATCCATCAGTAGCTGAACTGGGTTCTGCACAGCCACAAAAGAAACTGAAAAAGAGTCGAAAAAGCAAAGCACAAAATAAATAGCAAAAACAGACAGACCTCAGCGTAGCACTCAAAACGGAGCACGTTCGGCTTCCGAAAAAGTTGGCAAACCGGAACACTTACTTCCGGGTTTGCAGCGTTTGGGTTCCAAGTTGTTTGAGTACCGAGGCGTTTGAGAACCAAGGTACCACTGTATTATAAAGTCCAGTTTATAAGTACGTTATATACTAGGGGTCAGCAAACTTTTTCAGCAGGGGGCCGGCCCAATGTCCCTCAGACCTTGTGGGTGGCCGGACTATATTTTGGGGAAAAATGAAGCAATTCCTATGCCCCACAAATAACCCAGAGATGCATTTTAAATAAAAGGACACATTCTACTCATGTAAAAACACGCTGATTCCTGGACCGTCCGCAGGCCGGATTGAGAAGGCGATTTGGCCGGATTCGGTTGCCTACCCGCGTTATATACCTAAATTCTGCTAGGGTTTTCACTTGTTTGCCGTTGTTTTCCAAATAAGGGGCGCGTCTAGCCTTCCTTATGGGGCCTATGGAACTCCTGGCCACTGACTGCCCGGCGAGTTGGGGCCATTGGGGACACCCGGCCCCGTCGGGCTCTGAATTCTCGAGAGCGAAACCTCCAGGCCCCGAGATGTGGGGCAGTTCCCTCTGCGAAATCTCCCCCTTCTCCGGAGGAGATCAGCCTTTTGTAAGGAGATTAGCCCAGGGAGAAGGAATTCAACCTTTGCCTCCGGCTCTTTCCAAAACCCTTTATCCATGCGGGCAAGAGGGATCGCCCGATTAGGGTTGCGGGGGGCACAAAAGGGGCACTGCTTCCTCGCTCCGTGGGCGAGAGGGTCTCTCCGTGCTCGTTGCTAGGAAGAGGGCTTTTAAAATTAAATCAAATTTCCAATTGAAAAGGGGGAGGTTGTCGTGCTTCTGTGAGATGCAGGTGGTTAACTGGTCCCCACTGGGGCCGGTGGACTGGGAGCCCAGTTGGTAGGCGTTGCCGGCAAGAGGCGGAACCGACTCGTTGTGGTTCGCCTCATCCTCCCTCTCGAATTCTGCAAGGTCGAAGGAGCTGTCAGGCAGAGAGAGAGAGACACACTGCTTGTAGGGAGGTGAGGTCTGTGGGACAGATTCGGTCAGTATAAATACCCCCCCCCCCCAGGCTGAAAGTTGCAGAAACGGCAAGCACCGCCAAACATTTCCGTGCCAACTTAATAAGGTAAGCGCAGGGTTGTTTTTTTGCAGCAATGGGGGAAAGAGAGTGTTGCTCAGTGGGTAGAGCAACTGCTTTGCACGCAGGATGTCCCGGGTTGGGTCCCTGTGTATTCCTGCCTTGTGGGGGGCTTGGTCTTCTCTTCTCCTGAGGTGGCCAAAGTCTCGGAGCCTCAGCTTCAGGATCTGTCCTTCCAGTGAGCACTCAGGGCTGATTTCCTTCCGAATGGAGAGGTTTGCTCTTCTTGCAGTCCATGGGACTCTCAGGAGTCTCCTCCAGCACCACAATTCAAAAGCATCCATTCTTCGGCGGTCAGCCTTCTTTATGGTCCAGCTCTCACTTCCATACATCACTACTGGGGAAACCAGAGCTTGAACTATACGGACCTTTGCTGGCAAGGTGATGTCTCTACTTTTTAAGATGCTGTCTAGGTTTGTCATTGCTTTTCTCCCAAGAAGCAGGCGTCTTTTAATTTCGTGGCTGCTGTCACCATCTGCAGTGATCATGGAACCCAAGAAAGTCAAATCTCTCACTGCCTCCATTTCTTCCCCTTCTGTTTGCCAGGTGATGGGACCAGTGGCCACGATCTTCGTTTTTTTGATGTTGAGCTTCAGACCATATTTTGCGCTCTCCTCTTTCACCCTCATTAAAAGGTTCTTTAATTCCTCCTCAATTTCTGCCATCAAGGTCGTGTCATCTGTATATCTGAGGCTGTTGATATTTCTTCCGGCAATCCTGTTTGGGATTCTAGGAAATGAATAAGCCGGTTGCCGAAACGAAGGCAAAAATCTCCAGAGGCAAAAATCTGAGCCCGTCGTCCGTTCCTAGGGACTAGAAACTTGGATAGGAGTCTGGTCAAGTGAGATGGCTGGTGTTTGCAGCCGGGGTGTGTGTGCAAAGTTTGCTGGAGATGGTAAGGTCTAAATCCTCTTAACTTTGCCTGGCAGATCTGTTTCCCTGGTGACAGTGGTTTAATTGGTATTTTGCCTGGGAGGATAATCACCTGGCAAGCTTCCCTGCTGCTTAAGGGGCCCAGATAAATTTCTCTCTGCAGAGCTGGGGATGGACGGACGGACAAAATGATTTGTGGCTCCCAAGGGTGCTTGTTGACAGGGCCCCTGCACTCTGATTCTCCCCACCCTCAAGAGAGATGCATAATTGGCGCACAATTGCCATGATGCCATAACCACCTCCGGCGTTGTGGGTGCACAGGTGTTTTTCGCCGTGATGGAACATCTCTTTGCAAGTTTTTGCTGTTCGTCGAGAGCGGACCCTTTGTTTTCCCCTCCCCGCTTTCTAAAATAAATTTATCTACCGTGGCGCCTTGGTTCTCAAACTTAATGCCTTCCGGAAATTCCGTTCCAAAACCAAAGCGTTCCAAAACCAAAGCACACTGCTTTCCCCATAGTCACGCAAAATGGATTAATCCGTTCCGGGCTTTTAAAAACAACCCCTAAAACTGCAACGTAACATGGATTTTGCTATCTTACGAGACCATTGATCCGTAAAATTAAAGCAATAATCAATGTGCTGCAGTTGCACAATCGATCCGTCAGTAGTTGTACTGGGTTCTGCACGGTCACAAGAACAAAACAAAAAAGAGCCGCAAAAACAGAAATGCAAAGAAAAAATAGCAAAAAAAACCAGACCTCAGGGTAACACTCAGATCAGAAGGCCTGCTAGCCTGCTCCCTAAAATATCACTGTTTTGCTCCTTTCTATATATCAAAAACGAAGATCATGGCCACTGGTCCCATCACCTCCTGGCAAACAGAAGGGGAAGAAATGGAGGCAGTGAGAGATTTCACTTTCTTGGGCTCCATGATCACTGCAGATGGTGACAGCAGTCACGAAATTAAAAGACGCCTGCTTCTTGGGAGAAAAGCGACGGCAAACCTAGACAGCATCTTAAAAAGCAGAGACATCACCTTGCCAGCAAAGGTCTGTGTAGTTCAAGTTCTGGTTTTCCCAGTAGTGATGTACGGAAGTGAGAGCTGGACCATCAAGAAGGCTGATGGCCGAAGAATGGATGCTTTTGAATTCTGGTGCTGGAGGAGACTCTTGAGAGTCCCATGGACTGCAAGAAGATCAAACCTCTCCATTCTGAAGGAAATCAGGCCTGAGTGCTCACTGGAAGGACAGATCCTGAAACTGAGGCTCCAAGACTTTGGCCACCTCAGGAGAAGAGAAGACTCCCTGGAACAGACCCTGATGTTGGGAAAGATGGAGGGCACAAGGAGAAGGGGACGACAGAGGACGAGATGGTGGGACAGTGTTCTCGAAGCTACCAGCATGAGTTTGACCCAACTGCAGGAGGCAGTGGAAGACAGGAGTGCCTGGTGTGCTCTGGTCCAGGGGGTCACGAAGAGGCGGACACGACTAAACAACAACAACAATAATATATAGGGTGCCTACATTCTGCTTTTTATAATTATTAGTAGTTTGCATCATATACCTATACCTCTTATTATTTCACGTTATAGCAAGTTTCTAGAGACCAGATGATGAGTCTTTGCAAACTGTGTTTCTAAAGGGACGTTTGTCGTTGCCAAATGCGTTTGCGTTACTCAGTTTGTTATGGATAAAAAAATCATTTTAAGTTAGAGCTTAATAATTATTTCACTATTAATATACTTCTTAATTGTATTTCACTGTAGATATACTTCTTGATTGTATTTCAGCTCAACCAAGACTTTGATAAAATGCATTTTTTGCGATCTGCCAATGGCTTTAGATGCCTATTAGGTCCATCAATGACCATATAGCGTAAATTCAACACAAAACAACAACGACAATTTGTTGTTGGCAAAGGACAGCTGGACATAGAAAGGGCCCCATTACCTTCAGTGGCCGAGGGCCGCATAAAACCTAAATCCGGCCCTGGTTGGGGGAATCGCATCGCGGAATCGTAGAATCGGAAAGGACCGCAAAGGTCGGCTATAATTTTTAATATTTATTGTCGTCGTTGTTCGTTAATGGCACGCTGATTTCTTTTTCAAGGTCTCCTGCGTTAAGATCGCCCCAATGCGCCGCCTGCCATAGAGCATGTTTGGGGACCACAGACCTCCCGGCGCATGATGGGGTTCGGCATCCAACTGGCGCTGTTACTCTGGAAGAATTTCACGTACCGGCGCAGGCAGACGGTGAGTCGTAGCGCCACGGCTAGAGGAATTTGGGTTCCCTGCCTTTTCGGGCGCTTTGAGTTCTGTTTTTATATTTTGCTGTTGAAAAGGCCGTGGCACGAAAGGAAAAAGGACTGCGGGGGGATGAGGAAAAATATGGGCACAATTGTTTATATATTTTTTGGCAAATATAAGATCCTGATTCATAGAATCATAGAATCACAGAATCATAGAGTTGGAAGAGACCACAAGGGCCATCGAGTCCAACCCCCTGCCAAGCAGGAAACACCATCAGAGCACTCCTGACATATGGTTGTCAAGCCTCTGCTTAAAGACCTCCAAAGAAGGAGACTCCACCACACTCCTTGGCAGCAAATTCCACTGTCGAACAGCTCTTACTGTCAGGAAGTTCTTCCAAATGTTTAGGTGGAATCTTCTTTCTTGTAGTTTGGATCCATTGCTCCGTGTCCGCTTCTCTGGAGCAGCAGAAAACAACCTTTCTCCCTCCTCTATATGACATCCTTTTATATATTTGAACATGGCTATCATATCACCCCTTAACCTCCTCTTCTCCAGGCTAAACATGCCCAGCTCCCTTAGCCGTTCCTCATAAGGCATCGTTTCCAGGCCTTTGACCATTTTGGTTGCCCTCCTCTGGACACGTTCCAGTTTGTCAGTGTCCTTCTTGAACTGTGGTGCCCAGAACTGGACACAGTACTCCAGGTGAGGTCTGACCAGAGCAGAATACAGTGGCACTATTACTTCCCTTGATCTAGATGCTATGCTCCTATTGATGCAGCCCAGAATTGCATTGGCTTTTTTAGCTGCCGCGTCACACTGCTGGCTCATGTCAAGTTTGTGGTCAACCAAGACTCCTAGATCCTTTTCACATGTACTGCTCTCAAGCCAGGTGTCACCCATCTTGTATTTGTGCCTCTCATTTTTTTTGCCCAAGTGCTCATTTTTTGTGCCTCTCATTTTTTGCCCAAGTGCAATACTTTACATTTCTCCCTGTTAAAATTCATCTTGTTTGCTTTTGCCCAGTTCTCTAAACTGTCAAGGTCGTTTTGAAGTGTGATCCTGTCCTCTGGGGTGTTAGCCACCCCTCCCAGTTTGGTGTCATCTGCAAATTTGATTCCTGCCCTTTTTGTCTCCCCAGTTGCAACTGGTCATCGAGGTCCTCTGGCCCCTGTTCTTGTTTTTCATCCTCATCTCCGTGAGACAATCCCATCCGCCCTTCGAGCAACATGAATGTAAGTGTGAAAGGAGTGCCCCCTGCTGGCCGAAACACTTCTAGCCCTTTGCAGCCGGAGGTCTTTCCTTATGGAAAACCTTGGTGAAAGTAGAAGGGACCCTTTTTGCATTCCGAACGAGCCAGGGATGGCGAGAGTCGTGGTTCCGTGATAAGACACAGAAAACAGAAATCGGACACCTCTTCTAGACTGTTGCTTCGTTTTTTAAAGAAAAATTAAAACCTGTTAATTAACAGTTGCAGGCAAAAAATAAAAACAAAAAAATTCCTTCCAGTAGCACCTTAAAGACCAACTAAGTTAGTTCTTGGTATGAGCTTTCGTGTGCATGCACACTTCTTCAGATACACTGAAACAGAAGTTGCCAGATCCTTCTATATAGTGAGAAGGTGGGGAGGGGTATTACTCAGAAGGGTGGTGGGAATGGGTGATTGGCAGATAGCTGAGATGAGCCTGTTGACGACTCTTAACGACTGCAATAGGTCTTACAGGAAAAGGCAAGGGGTGAGAAGGTGAAAAATGGCTTTGTCATGTATAATGAGATAAGAATCCAATGTCTTTGTTCAGACCAGGTCTCTCCATGGTTTTAAGTTTGGTAATGAGTTGCAATTCAGCAGCTTCTCTTTCCAGTCTATTTCTGAAATTCCTTTGTAGTAAAACAGCTACTTTGAGATCTTGTATAGAATGTCCTGGGAGATTGTTCTCCTACTGGTTTCTCTGTCTTGTGATTCTTGATGTCAGATTTATGTCCGTTTATTCTTTGGCGTAAGGTTTGGCCTGTTTGTCCAGTATAGAGAGCTGAAGGACACTGTTGGCATTTGATGGCATACACAATGTTAGACGATGAGCAATTAAATAGTCCCGAGATGGTATGTGTGATGTTGTTGGGGCCAGCTACTGGAAGGAATTTTTTTGTTTTGACTATGGCAGACCAACACAGCTACCTATCTGTAACAGGCAAAAAATAGTATACTGAAGTATGGTGTTAGTTTCTCATTGGTTCATCTAAGATGCCCTAAATCTAGAACACAGGGTGTCCCCCCCAAAAATTATCCCCAGTTAGGACATTTTGCTCTAGTGATTTTTAAAGTGAAAGAAATATTATATGCAATACTATGCATATAATTTGCATAGTATGTGCAGTCACCAAATGCAATACCCTTGGTTCTCCAAGTTAATCCGTTCCGGAGGTCCGTTCCAAAACCAAAGCGCGTTCCAAAACCGAGGCGCGCTTTCCCATAGAAAGTCATGCAAAACGGATTAATCCATGCCAGACTTTTCAGAACAACCCCTTAAAACTGCAATTGAACGTGAATTTTACTGACGAGACCGTTGATCCATAAAACGAAAGCAATCAACAATGCACTGTGCTGTAAGATAAATAAGACCATATTGGAGATGATAAAAAATTAAATTATTATTTTCTTACTTGCACTGCTATAAAATAAATAAGACAGCCTGCAAGTCCGCTGTCCAAAGGAAGCTTAGGATTGGCGGGAAGAGAGAGCCAGGGCCATCTAAAACTGACATGCAGCAACTGCGTTTTGTGTTGTGTAGGCTCCTATGATGTAAACAATGGCTTATTTGGCAATTAGCTCATACCAGGCAGATGTATTGGACTACAATTCCCATCACCCCTGACCGCTGGTCCTGTTAGCTAGGGATGATGGGAGTTGTAGGTCAAAACATCTGGAGCAGGAATCCCCAAACTCAGCCCTCCAGCTGTTTTGGGACTACAACTCCCATCACCCCTAGCTAACAGGACCAGCGGTCAGGGATGATGGGAGTTGTAGTCCCAAAACATCTGGAGGGCCAGACTTTGCCTGTGCCTACAATAAAGATATTATTATTATATATATTCTGAGAAGGAGAGGAGCCCAGAGTTGGTGCCAACAGAGAGGCGATGACGGAAGCATAGAATCGTTGCGCAGGGACACCCAGAGGCATCTAGCCCACCCCCTGCAATGTAGGGAAAGATGGGAGCCTTGTCTCTGAGGCTCGGGTTCCAGATAAATTGAATATTCAGCCACTTATTGAGGGGAAGTGCGTGGAACAGGTCTCGGTGTTTCGATTTCTTGGAATGGAGTTGAGAGACGACCTAACCTGGGGAGAGAACAGCAAAGACCCGATGAGGAGAGCACAGCAGAGGTTATATTTTCTGAGAATCCTCCGGAAAAACAATCTCTCAAAGGACCTGTTGAGGGCATTTTACCATGGTACTGTGGAGAGTGTATTAACTTATGGTCTCTGTGTGTGGTTTGGGAGCTGCACGGTCAGGGAAAAAACAAGGCCGTCCAGGGTTGTAAAGACTGCGGAGAGAATAATTGGATGCACTCTTCCCACCTTGGATCAAATCTATGCTTTCAGGTGCCTTAAGAAAGCGGCAGAGATAGCGCAGGATAGTGCGCACCCCGGAAATGATCTCTTTCAGCTTCTGCCTTCTGGAAGAAGGTATATAGGGTTATAAAGGCTAGGACTAGCCGCCTGAGAAACAGTTTCTACGCAAATGCAATTCTGGTTCTAAATGCAGCATAAGGGGTCTCTATAGTATAAAGGTAAAGGTACCCCTGCCCGTATGGGCCAGTCGTGTCCGACTCTGAGGTTGCGCGCCCATCTCGCTTAAGAGGCCGGGGGCCAACGCTGTCTGCAGACACTTCCGGGTCACGTGGCCAGCGTGACAAGCTGCATCTGGCGAGCCAGCGCAGCACACGGAAACGCCGTTTACCTTCCCGCTGGAGCGGTCCCTATTTATCTACTTGCACCCGGGGGTGCTTTCGAACTGCTAGGTTGGCAGGCGCTGGGACCGAGCAACGGGAGCTCACCCCGCCGCGGGGATTCAAACCGCCGACCTGACGATCGGCAAGTCCTAGGCGCTGAGGTTTTACCCACAGCGCCACCCGCGTCCCTATAGTATAGTGTATTTTAAAATGGGGTTTCAGAGTTTTTAGGGGGTTTTGAACGTTTTATGTAGTTTTGTAGTAGTTTTATGTAGTTTTCAATTTCATTGTTCTGCAGGGGACAATGACAATAAAGATATCTATCTATCTATCTATCTATCTATCTATCTATCTATCTATCCGCTCGGTTTTTGGGTCTTTCCACACAGGTCATTTTCCAAACAAGGCTCTGCCGTCCGCTGGGACTTTGCCCTGGCTACAGGGCATCATCTGCAACATTAACAACCCCTGTTTCCGAAAGCTGACGGCCGGCGAGACTCCCGGCTTGGTGGATAACTTCAACCGTTCCATGTGAGTTTAGGACAGGGTGGGTTTAAAAATCGATTACTTTTTAAATGAAAAATGTGGGGGCGGGCGCGTCATATTTTTAAATATTTAAATTGGATTTTTAAATATTTAAATATGATTTTTAAATATTTAAATAGGATTTTTTTCATTTCAATCGGATTGTTTTCATTTCAATCGAATTTTTTTTTCATTTAAATAGGATTTTTTTTCATTTAAATTGGATTTTTTTCATTTAAATAGGATTTTTTTTTCATTCCAATCGAATTTTTAAAAATAAAATGCTTTTGGAGGAAAAATCTTCCTAAAGGTTTTCTATTTAAGTTACCTTTATAGTCTAAAAGCTATTCATAAGGAAATAAGGGTTTGTTTTAAGTTTTTCATATGTTCCAAAACTCGGTCTAAGTTGTTGTTTTTTTCTTCATTGTTTAACCACATCAGTTCACAAACATGGATACATATACCACAATGCTGTTGTTTTAGTTAAATCAATTGTTTAAATTGTTACGAAGGAAACGGTTGTTTTTCTCCTTCCGATAAAGCGCGGCGGGAAAGTTGTCCCGATATAAACAGCCAACTTATTAAGCCTCACGATAATTCCACAACTACCTGTCTAATAGGGTAATCAAATCAGTAATTTTGGACATAACTGTAAAAAAATACTCTGGAAATTTATTATTCCGAAAAGGAATCAATCCTTCGTCTGGTTGTAAATATTAAGGTGATACCAGCGAGAATGAGTCTTTCTGTAAAAAAGAAAGATTTAAATCAAGTCTTATGTACTAGTGATTTCAATCAAATACACCCTGGTTTACGGTGCCTGTAAGAGTTGTAAGGTTGGAAAAAGGGACCTCCAAAGGTTCTCTAGTCTAACCCCTGCAATTTTCAGCATTTTTTAAATCTCTGTTTTACACGCATTATCGTGTAACAGATTGAGGTTGAATCCTGACAAGACAGAAGGACTGTTTTTGGGGGACAGGAGGCGGGCAGGTGTGGGGGACTCCCTGGTCCTGAATGGGGTGACTGTGCCCCTGAAGGACCAGGTGCGCAGCCTGGGGATCATTCTGGACGCACAGCTGTCCATGGAGGCGCAGGTCAATTCTGTGTCCAGGGCAGCTCCATCTGGTACGCAGGATGAGACCCTCCCTGCCCGCAGACTGTCTCGCCAGAGTGGTGCATGCTCTGGTTATCTCCCGCTTGGACTGGGGCTACCTTTGAAGGTGACCCGGAAACTACAACTAATTCAGAACGCGGCAGCCAGACTGGGGACTGGGAGCGGCCACCGAGACCATATAACACCAGTCCTAAAAGACCCACATTGGCTCCCAGGATGTTTCCGAGCACAATTCAAAGTGTTGGTGCTGACCTTGAAAGCTCTAAATAGCCCATTATATCTGAAGGAGTGTCTCCGCCCCCATCGTCCAGCCCGGACACCTGGGTCCATCTCCCGAGGGCCTTCTGGCGGTTCCCTCCCTGCGAGAAGCCAAGTTACAGGGAACCAGGCAAAGGGCCTTCTCGGTGGTGGCACCCTCCCATCAGATGTCAAGGAAATAAACCACTATCTGTCTTTTAGAAGACATCTGAAGGCAGCCCTGTTTAGGGAAGCTTTTAATGTTTAACAGGTTATTGTATTTTAGTGTTTTGTTGGAAGTGGCTGGGGGAACCCAGCCAGATGGGCGGGGTATAAAGAATAAATTATTATTATATCAAAGGAAAGGAAGGAAACCTTCACCAGAATAAAAATAAAGCCTGCTTCCGTCTTTTCCCTCGCCTCCCCAAACAGTATTTCTCGCCTCTTCGCTGATGTCCAGAAAGTCGTCCATCGAATGAACAACCCAGAAGCACAAAGCGGTTTTTCCCAGCTCCTGTCCGCCTTGCGTCAGATAAGCGGAAATGTTAGCTCGCAAACGGGTAGGGGCTTGTGAGAGCTTGCGATGATTTTGGATGGATACACACCGTATTTTCGCTCTACAAGACGCACCAGACCACAAGACGCACCTAGTTTTTGGAGGAGGAAAACGAGAGAAAAAATATTCTGAATCTCAGAAGCCAGAACAGCAAGAGGGATCGCTGCGCAGCGAAAACAACAATCCCTCTTGCTGTTCTGGCTTCTGGGATAGCTGCGCAGCCTGCATTCGCTCCGTAAGACGCACACACATTTCCCCTTACTTTTTAGGAGGGGAAAAGTGAGTCTTATAGAGCAGAAAATACGGTGGATAGTGTGATGGCCTGGGAATGGGCTCAGAACCAGAGGAGTCTCAGTCTGCACCGGATCCCCTGCAACAAGCCCCAGCTGGGCCGGGTCAGGGGCTTGATCCTGCCCTGGCTCCAGATTTGGGGATGACCTCATTGCCTCCAGCTTGGCCTTCACTTACAGCTGCTCCACTTCCGCTTGGGTCAGGGGAAACTGAGGCGGCCCCTGGGTCTAGTAACCCACCAACGTCTCCCGTGCTGCAGAGACTCAGGTCTGAGAGAAGGAGAGACCTGAGTACTCGCAGGATGAGTGCTCGCCTCCGGGCGAAACAGGGAGGCGAGTCGCCCGGGGATCAGGACCGGCCGTTACCCTGACAAAGTTAAAAAGCTGTCGGACCCCGCCCCAGGTTGTGGGAGCAACATTGCTGTATGCTAGATCCTGCCTGAGATCCTGTGCCTGTCCTTGCCTGGTTTCCTGCCTTGGCCCTGTCAGATTCTGGACCGGACCTGGACCGCGTTTCATGGGTTACCCCCGGACCCAGCACAGACAGATAGATAGATGGATCATCTATCAATCAGTTTTTAAAAGCAAGGCAGTCGTCGTCCCCCAACCAGGTTGCAATATGGGGAAACGGCGACAGCATACAAGGTGAGAGGGATGGGCAGGGCAGAGGAAAAAGGCAAGCTCGGCCACCGATTCTTAAGGAGTGATTTGGGAGCGCTTTCCAGGATACGAAAAAAGGCTCCTGTTTAAAGTTTAAAAAGCAAGATTTGTCCCTGCCTGCACGACATGCGAGGTGAAAGGGACCAGGAGGGCAGAGGAAAAACACAAGTTCTCCAATAGTACGACCGGGTCCGGGTTCAAGATTTCCCCCTTGCAGCTATTTACACGTGTCTTCCTGGTTTCAGCTGCTTCCTATTTCGGTTTTGTCAGCGTTCAGGCACCCCGTTTCTCTGGAAGTAATCCGAACTCGCTCCCCTTTACCAGATTTGCAGGTGAGGGCTTACCTGAAAGAAAACGAGACGTTTTCCCGTTTCCTCCGGACCGACGCCTCCCTGCCACCCGCCGCCATGGAGGAACTGCTTGGGTCCCGACTTGACCCACGGGTGGTAAGTAAAAAAGAGAGAGAGAGAAAAATGAGCCCGCCTCCTTTTTGAGGACTAGCGCCTTGATGCGTTTAACCTGGGCTTGAAAGTGGGGAGAGTCTCAGGTTCCAGCTATAGGGGAATGGCTGTGGAAATGGGCAAATTAAATCGAGGAACTGGTACGGCTTATAACAAATAATTTGTGTTTCCGTTTTTAAAATTACTGGGGTACAGATTTTGGAAGCGTTAGGCCTGAAAGTCATGTATTTACGCAAAGGTGTGAGTTGCGTGCATGCCTTGAAGCTGGAACAAATAACATTATTATTATTATTATTATTATTATTATTATTATTATTATTATTATTTATTATTTACTTAAAAGAAGAGAACTCTCCTTCTGGAGGGCTAGAAACTTGAGGCCGACAAAACCTTGGGGTGCAGATTTTGGAACCGTTGCGGGGCTTATTCGGTGGTTTTCATTTTTCTTTAATTATGTAGTTCTGTGGTTTTATATTTTGATTTTATTCTGAGACCTCTGGGTATAGAGCAGTATGTAAATCCATTTTTTAAAAAGGAAGAAAAAAATAAAGTCGTTTATTTGCGTAAGACGCAATTTATACACATGCCTTGAAGCTTAAACAAGCACCAATATTGCCATTTCTTTTCTTTTTTTTAAGAGAATAGCAGCCTCTTTAGGAGGACTAGAAACTTGAGGCCGGCAAAACATGGGGATGCAGATTTTGGAAACGTTTTGTCGCGTTTTGTGTGTATACAGGTGAAACTCGAAAAATTAGAATATCGTGGGAAAGTTCCTTGATTTCAGGAATTCAACTTGAATGGTGAAACTAATATATGAGATCGACTCGTGACACGCAAAGCGCGACGTGCTTCCACTTCTCAGAGGTCCAATCTCGTTCGATTTGCAATCCTTGTTTTGCTGATTTCCTTGAATATTCTAATTTTCTGAGATGGTTAATTTGGGGTTTTCACCAGCTGTACGCCATGATCAAGGCAATGATCACAAATCAAGGCTTGACATATCTCGCTTTGCATGTCACGAGTCTGTCTCATCTATTAGTTTCACCTTTCAAGTTGAATTCCTGAAATCAAGGAACTTTCCCACGATATTCTAATTTTTCGAGTTTCACCTGTAGAACAAATCAAGACTTGACATATCTCGCTTTGCATGTCACGAGTCTATATCATATATTAGTTTCACCTTTTAAGTTGAATTCCTGAAATCAAGGAACTTTCCCACGATATTCTAATTTTTCGAGTTTCACCTGTAGAACAAATCAAGGCTTGACACATCTCACTAGGCATGTCACGAGTCTATCTCATATATTAGTTTCACCTTTTAAGTTGAATTACTGAAATCAAGGAACTTTCTCACGATATTCTAATTTTTCGAGTTTCACCTGTACGTTGAAGCTTAAACAAACACCATTATTATTATTATTATTTATTTTAAGAAAAGAAGGGTTCCTTCTGGAGGACTAGAAACTTGAGGCTGACAAAACAGCCGGAGGAAAGAGAAGGCGGGAACATGGGTGGCAGGTTTTCGGCGACGAAAGTGGCAGAAGTCGCCCGTTCTCACGGCGCCGATTCCTTTCTCTCCTCTTCCAGTTCTCCCTCACCGGGACGCCTTTGAAACAGATAGTTTGCAATGCTTCCATCCTCTCCAAATTTTTGGTTTCCGAAGACGCGGAGGCGGCCAACGGTCTTCGGGAAAACCTTTGCGCTTTGCCGGACGGCACCCTCCGATCCCTGGAACGCAGCTTCCTCTCCCAAGTGGACTGGGCCAAAATTTTCACGGTAGGTGTGGAGTGGTAATTCCGTTCCGAAACCAAAGCGTTCCAAAACTAACGCGTTCTTTCTCATAGAACGTAATGCAAAACAGGTTAATCCGTTCCAGGCTTTTAAAAGCAACTCCTAAAACAGCAATTTAACATGAATTTTTCTACCTAACGAGACCATTGATCAATGAAATGAAAGCAATCATCCATGTACTGTACTATAAAATAAATAAGACAGTATTGGAGATGATAAAAATTTAAATTATTATTATTATTATTTTGTTACTTGCACTGATGATAGTTCATGGTTTGGATGGGGGGCTTTTATCCATTTCCGCAGTCACACAACCAGTCAATCAGTAGCTGAACCGGGTTCCGCACAGTCACAAAAACAAATGAACTGAAAAAGCCTCAAAAACGCAAAATAAATGGCAAAAACAAAAGCGCTAAACTTAATCCCTTCCGGAAGTCCGTTTGACTTCCGAAATGTTCGGAAACCAAGGCACGGCTTCTGATTGGCGCAGGCGCCACGGAAACAATAGCCGACAGCGTTGGACGTTCGGCTTCCGAAAAACGTTCGAAAACCGGAACACTTCTGGAATTTTCGGAGTTTGGGAACCAAGGAGTTTGAGAACCAAGGTAGCACTGTAATGATTTTGGTTACCGTTAGGAGGAATCTGTGTGTCAGGGCAGAGAGGGGGAGCGAGAGAGATTTGACGGAGCTCACTTTAAAATGTGGATCTACCACGTCTGCCCTTTCGGAAACCTCCGAAACGACGGGAGATGGTTGCGAGCGAAGGCCGCCTGCCCCCAAACAAGGAATAAACCCGTCTTCTTCCCAACAGGAGCGCATGAGTGCTGCGTCGGCCGAGGTTGCAAACACGGTGGATTCCCTCCGTACCGTTCTTCAAGGGACCTCGTCTTTAGCCGAGGAGGTAATTCGTGGCATTGAGTTGAGCTTCTCCCTTTATATATACAGTGGTACCTCTGGTTAAGAACTTTATTCGTTCCAGAGGTCCGTTCTTAACCTGAAACTGTTCTTAACCTGAAGCACCACTTTAGCTAATGGTGCCTCCGGCTGTTGCCGCATGATTTCTGTTCTCATCCTGAAGCAAAGTGCTTAACCTGAAGCACTATTTCTGGGTTAGCGGAGTCTGTAACCTGAAGCTGTAGCCTTATTAGACTTTTCCGATGGTAGGGTGAGCGTTGCTCCCAGAACAGGGAGGAAGGAGTCAAATGACACCGAGGTTGATTCAGAGAAAGAGTTTATTCTGCTCTCCGGATACCAGAAGGCACTTGCGTGATCAGGTCCACAGCAAGTCCAAAGAAATGAGAAATTTCATGCAGTATATATATCCTCCAGGCACCCTCTCCCCCCCCTTCCCCAGGAATTCAACACGTCAGCTTATACACGTAAGTTGACATCCATGCCCATAAACAGATATTCCTGTTCCGGTACTCTTGACCATAAAAGGTTGTTCTTGTTCCTATACTCTTATCTTGGGCAGGAGGTCACCAACTCTAAGAGCACTCCTGGCGCCGTTCCCGGGTTCTCTTGTCAGACCTGACAAGGTCTGTGCGTCTTTTGTGGTCAGGATGTAAGATAAGACCCAGATGTGCCATCCCTGCTCCACTCGGAACTGGCAAGGCCATCCATTGCCGTCACGGACTGATAAAGGAGAGGGCTTTGAGCACTTGTTTATACAGCTGGGTTTCTGTTTATACATTGGCTCAAGAGCTCAAGTTAACGCATTTAGAAATGTTCCCTTGGAGGAGGAAAAATGTGGATTTGGGGTCCTGTTTCAGACTGACTGCACAGAAACCCATTCCTTCCCCCTTCAAAGCGTCTGTACCACTATATATATAATTCTTTTTATTTTTCCATAATACATTATACATTCACATTGTTATGACCCACTCCACCTCCCTGCGACCCAGATCTCCACCGCGACCAGCTTTGTGGAGTTCCGCGAGGCTCTCCGCGTTCTCTCCGGCCAGGACCCGGCGTCTTCCGCCCGACAAACCTTCGAAGTCTTCTCCCGCCTGGTCTGCGGTCACCCCGAAGGGGAGGCCTCAAGGTGCCCTCCTTGAACTGGTACGAAGACAACGACGTCAAGTCCTTCCTCGGTCGCAACGAATCGGAGCAAAAGATCACTTTGGACAACAGCACAAGTGAGTGTGTGTGTGTTTGTGTGTGTGTGTGTGTGTGAGAGAGAGAGAGAGAGAGAGAGAGAGAGACAGAGAGAGAGACACTTGTCTTTTCATTTGGTTTATAATGCACAGCAAGAATTGTGGTGGGGAAGCGGATCTTCGCAGAATTGCCGAGTTGAAGGTAAAGGTAAAGGTAAGGTACCCCTGCCCGTACGGGCCAGTCTTGCCAGACTCTAGGGTTGTGCGCTCATCTCACTCAAGAGGCCGGGGGCCAGCGCTGTCCGCAGACACTTCCGGGTCACGTGGCCAGTGTGACATCACTGCTCTGGCGAGCCAGCGCAGCACACGGAAACCCCGTTTACCTTCCCGCTAGTAAGCGGTCCCTATTTATCTACTTGCACCCGAGGGTGCTTTCGAACTGCTAGGTTGGCAGGCGCTGGGACCGAGCAGCGGGAGCGCACCCCGCTGCGGGGATTCAAACCGCCGACCTTTCGATCGGCAAGTCCTAGGCGCTGAGGCTTTAACCCACAGCGCCACCCGCATCCCCGCCGAGTTGAAAGGGACCCCCAAAGTCATCTAGTCTGACCCCCACAATGAAGACGTCTCGGCTGAAGGGAATGCAAAGAGAATGAAGGTTCCTTTTATCCAATGTGGTGGTCTCGTAGTAAGGTCAAAGCTCACTGGGAAATGATAGATAATGAATTGGAAAGGATGTTCAAAATAACCTTTGTAAACAAAAACCCAGAAGCAGTGGCGTAGCGTGGGGGGTGCAGGGGGGGCCGGCCGCACTGGGAGCAACATCTGGGGTTAGGGCAAATCCATAGGTTAGGGGGCGCAAATCCACGGGTTAGGGGGCGCAAATCCACGGGTTAGGGGGCGCAAATTACTTGCCTTGCCCCGGGTGCTGACAACCCACGCTACGCCACTGCCCAGAAGTTTTTCTTTTGGGAATTATAGGGACAGAACTACCTAAATTGTACAGAAATTGATACAGTGGTACCTCGGGTTAAGTACTTAATTCGTTCCGGAGGTCCGTTCTTAACCTGAAACTGTTCTTAACCTGAAGCACCACTTTAGCTAATGGGGCCTCCTGCTGCCGCTCCGCCGGAGCACGATTTCTGTTCTCATCCTGAAGCAAAGTTCCTAAGCAGAGGTAATATTTCTGGGTTAGCGGAGTCTGTAACCTGAAGCGTCTGTAACCCGAGGTACCACTGTATATGTATGCTACTACAGCAGCAAGAATGTTACTCGCCTGAAAATGGAAAGAAGCTTATGGCAAATTCAATATATTTTTCAAAACAGTTCTTTAAAAAAAGCGATTACATATTGCGTTTTCCGCAGGCCCCTACTGCAAAGATTTGATCCGGACTTTGGAGAGCAACCCGTTCTCTCGCATCTTGTGGAGGGGGATCAAGCCCCTTTTCGTCGGGAAGATCTTGTACGCCCCTCCAACGCCAGCCACGCAGAAGGTCATGGCGGAGGTAGGATAATATCCAACTCTTATCTCTTTCAAATCGGAACCAGTGAAGGCGGTGAAGGTCCTGTGTGAGTGTCTGGAGGCGGTTGGAGGATGGATGGGGGTTAATGGGCTGAGGTCGAATCCGGACAAGACAAAAGGACTGTTTTGGGGGACAGGGTAGGTACAGGCGGGTGTGGGGGACTCCCTGGTCCTGAATGGGGTCACTGTGCCCCCGAAGGACCAGGTGCGCAGCCTGGGAGTCATTCTGGACTCAGCGCTGTCCATGGAGGCGCAGGTCAATTCTGTGTCCAGGGCAGCTCCATCTGGTACGCAGGATGAGACCCTCCCTGCCCGCAGACTGTCTGGCCAGAGCGGTGCATGCTCTGGTTATCTCCCGCTTGGACTACTGCCATGCGCTCTACGTGGGGCTCCCTTTGAAGGTGACCCGGAAACAACTAATCCAGAATTCGGCAGCCAGACTGGGGACTGTGAGCGGCCACCGAGACCATTTAACCCCGGTCCTGAAAGACCTACATTGGCTGCCAGGACGTTTCCGAGCACAATTCAAAGTGTTGGTGCTGACCTTGAAAGCCCTAAACGGCCCAGTATCCCCGAAGGAGCGTCTCCACCCCCATCGTCCAGCCCGGACACCTGGGTCCATTTCCCGAGGGCCTTCTGGCGGTTCTCTCTCTGCGAGAAGCGAGGTTACAGGGAAGCAGGCATAGGGCCTTCTCGGTGGTGGTGCCTGCCCTGTGGAACACCCTCCCATCAGATGTCAAGGAGAGAATGAACTACCTGACTTTTAGAAGACATCTGAAGGCAGCCCTGTTTTGGGAAGTTTTTAATGACTGATGTTTTAATGTATTTTTAATCTTTTGTTGGAAGCCGCCCAGAGTGGCTGGGGAAACCCAGCCAGATAGGTGGGGTATAAATTATTATTATTATTATTATTATTATTATTATTAGGATATCAGGTTGCCTTTGAGTGGAGAGATCTGTCTCTCTAGAGTTCCTGAAACTTTCCCCTTTCCAGGGGAGCAAATACCCCCCTGCCGTCGCAACCCCTGTGACCCCAAAGCTACATTCCCAACTGTACATTAAAAGCAGTACGACGTCACTCATTGAGCTTTCTTTTGGGGGGAGGGGAATCTCCAAAAGTTGCTGAGCTTTTAACAGGGAGGTCGCCCCCCGTGGGTTCGCCATCCGGGTACAAGACGCCCCCCAACCTTTGACTTTCAACCAAAACAAAGTCCAGTCGGAGACACCATAATCTGATTATATGAAAGTAAATAGACTTCATTTTAAAAGTTAATAATCGACTTGTATCAGAGGTACCAATATGCAACTCCCCAGTCTTCCCAGTTTACAAGAGAACCCAGCTATGGGAATCAAGGGCTTTTTGGGGAAAATCTGGGCACCCAGGGAGGCTGCAGTAGGCAGACTATCAGAGAGAAAAATCTCCAGAATTCAGGGGAAAACATGCATTATAAAACTCGCAGTCTCTCAGTCTAGCTTACCTCACAGGGCTGTTGTGAAAATAACATGGGGGGGGGGTTAGCTCTTCTAATTCAAGGGAACCTTCTTTCCAGGTGAACCGGACTTTCCAGAACTTGGCCGTCTTGCGAGAAGTGAGGGGGGCGTGGGACGATTTGGGACCTCAACTCTACACGTTCATGAACTCGAGTCCGGAAGTCAGAGCTGTTCAGGTTTGTCCCTTGAACTTTCAAGCGGGGATGGAGGAGAGGTCTGTGCCGGGAAGAAGTATTTATCAATTGAAATATTTACAGTGGTACCTCGGGTTAAGAACTTAATTCGTTCCGGAGGTCCGTTCTTAATCTGAAACTGTTCTTAACCTGAAGCACCACTTTAGCTCATGGGGCCTCCCGCTGCCGCCGCCGCGCGATTTCTGTTCTCATCCTGAAGCAAAGTTCTTAACCCGAGGTACTATTTCTGGGTTAGCGGAGTCTGTAACCTGAAGCGTCTGTAACCTGAAGTACCACTGTATGTGCCATTATATCATACAGAACATACAGTCGTACCTTGTATCTCAAATGCCTTGTGACTCAAATGTTTGGCTCTCAAACGCTGCAGCCCCGGAAGTGAGTGTTCCGGTTTGCGAATGATTTTTGGAAGACGAACGTCTGACATGGCTTCCGATTGAGTGCAGGAACCTCCTGCAGCCAATCGGAAGCCGCACATTGGTTTCCGAACATTTTCCGAAGCCTAATGGTCAACTGGGGCTATAAGGGTCGGGGAGAGAAATGGGATTTATCTGTTCTGTGTCTGGAGAGGCGTTTTCACAGGCCCCTGCAAAATCCCGTTCGCCATCTCTCCCCACGATTGGTAAAAATGTAAAGGACCCCTGGACGGTTAAGTCCAGTCAAAGGCGACTCTGGGGTTGCGGCGCTCATCTCGCTTTCAGGCCGAGGGAGCCGGCGTTTGTCCGCAGACAGCTTTCCGGGTCATGTGGCCAGCAGGACTAAACCGCTTCTGGCGCATGACGCAAACCAGAAAGCACAGAAATGCCATTTACCTTCCCGCCGCAGCTGTACCTATTTATCTGCTTGTGCCGGCGTGCTTTCGAACTGCTAGGTTGGCAGGAGCAGGGACCGAGCAACGGGAGCTCACCCCGTCCATCGCCGGGTTTCGAACCACCGACCTTCCGATCGGCAAGCCCAAGAGGCTCCGTGGTTTAGACCACAGCGCCACCCACGTCCCTTTCCCTCACGATGGATGCCTTTGTTTAGGGAAGCTTTTAATGTTGAATAGATTATTGTATTTTAATATTCTGTTGGAAGCCGCCCAGAGTGGCTGGGGAAACCCAGCCAGATGGGTGGGGTATGTATGTATGTATGTATGTATGTATGTATGTATGTATGTATAAATAAATAAATAAATACATAAATAAATACATAAATACATAAATAAATAAATAATTATCCCTTGCAGAACCTGCTGGAGACCCCTGGCGTGGTCCAGTTCCTGGAACAGCAGCTGGAAGGAATGTTTTGGAACATGTCGGCCTTGAGAGAGTTCCTGTCGCCGGACACAGCCGGCAGCGCCTACACTTGGCGCCAGGCCTATGGCGAAGTGGACGCCGCGATCGGAACCTTCTCCCAGTTTATCGAGGTGCGTTGCCCCTCGCAGGAGCGGGAGAGGCCGCCTGCGCACTGAGCTCAGCACTGCCCACCCAGACTGGTAGCAACTCTGCACGGTTTGGGCAGGGGGTTCTTACCCGGAGGGATCGGGCCCGGGATTAACTACCGTATTTTTCGCTCTGTAAGACGCACCAGACCACGAGACGCACCTAGTTTTTGGAGGAGGAAAAGAAGAAAAAAAATATTCTGAATCTCAGAAGCCAGAACAGCAAGAGGGATCGCTGCGCAGCGAAAGCAGCAATCCCTCTTGCTGTTCTGGCTTCTGGGATAGCTGCGCAGCCTGCATTCGCTCCATAAGACGCACACACATTTCCCCTTACTTTTTAGGAGGGGAAAAGTGAGTCTTATAGAGCAAAAAATACGGTAAATACAAACCTGAAGGTGTCAGGAATTGAACCTGCAACCTTCTGCCTAAGGTGCAACTGCCCTCCTCTTTGGTCCACCCCATGACGACGGGAACGTTTCTCTCCTAGTGCATTTCCCTGAACAAAATCGAGGCGGTGGACTCGGAGGACCAGCTGGTTCTGCGGGCCATGAAGCTGCTGGAGGACCGCCAGTTTTGGGCCGGGGTAGTGTTCCTCCCGCCGGACAACCAGAGCGATTTCGGCGAGGTCCTCCCTCCGCACGTCCGCTTCAAAATCCGAATGGACATCGACGACGTCACCCGCACCAACAAGATCAAAGACAGGTGAGCTGCCGCCGTCCCGCCCGGTTTGAGAAAGATTCGTAGAAAGGGACCCAAGGGTCATCTAGTCCAACCCCACCCTTCTGGCCGTAAATATTGCACTTTCCTTCCTCTTGTTCAGAAGGGAACAGAGGATCCCGCCCCGTAGGGTTGCGGCCTGAAAAGGCACGGCACAAAAGGAAAGCGGATTGCGGGGGGAGGAGGAAAGAAAGAAACCTCAGACGGGCGTGCGTTTGAAGCGCGTGGCGTTATAAGCTGTGGGTTAATGAAAGAACCCATGATTCTGGGGTTTAGATGGCGAAACAGCTAATAAAATGGAGTAAAGAAACATCGGGAAACGGTAAGTCAAGAATAGGGTTGCCATATTTCATAAAGTGAAAATCCGGACACAAAAGTTCTTGAGCTTTTCTTGGCAAAGCTGTTGAGCTTTCCTTCTTTTTTTTGACCAAAGTTGAGCTCTTTTTTTCCTTTTTTTGTAAAATCCTCCACCCCCCCCAACCCAGAAGTTGTTGAGCTATTAAGGAAATTCACACAAAAAATCAACGCTTCCAACATGGGTTGCCAAATGTTTTCCCAGACATTTTTACCAATTTCGGGAAATTCCGCCCAGACGCTATTTCCGACGGACTAAGCCCTAGTCAATAAGAAAGTTTAGGGTTTGGGGTTTGTTTCATTGTATAACATTCTGGAATATTTTTGGAGATTTAATAGAAACGATTGTGTGTTTTTTGGGGGGGAAGAGAATCTTTTGAAGAGCAGCTAAGAAATATAATAAAAGTTCTCCTGGCCGCAAAACAAACAAAAACAGATTGTGCACTCAAAGATTTGCCCAAAGGGACTCTCAACCCCTTTCCCTCCTCCTCCTGCGAATGTTGCCCAGGTTTTGGGACCCGGGGCCAGCGGCTGACCCCTTTGACGACCTGCTGTATGTCTGGGGCGGCTTTGCCTACATGCAAGACCTCGTGGAGCAAGCCGTGGTTCGGGTCCAAGGCGAGGAGCCATCTCCGCAGGACCGCGTGGGGATCTACATTCAACAGATGCCTTATCCCTGCTACGTCGACGACATGTAAGTTAGAAATGTGCAAAAGAAGAAGCGTCCTAAACCACCAAAATTGCAAAACACGCTCTTTCCACACAAAAGATGGTAAACGTATACCCTCCGTCCTGGAAAGTGTTCCAAGGTAGACCCCTAGAACAGTTATTATATGGAGCTACAGAAGCTGTCCAGTCAAAGTTCTTCAGGCAAATTTCCTCTGCCCTGCCCTGTGTCCCAAACGCATCATTGCGCCTAGAGGCTAATCTTCCCTTGGTAGAATGACAGATCTGGTGCAGGACAGTTAACTATTGGCTTCCCCATAATAACTCACTAATAGCCCTAGTGCTGCAAGATCCCAAAGGTGCCTGGACTAAAATTGTCCATCAGAAACCTTCCTCTTGTGGTTTATCACCGTAACAGCTACTCACTTTTGGGTTTTAGTAAAGCAAACAGTCTAATTTGTCAGCGCCTAAATGATATCGAGCGTAGGAACAGCTTGGCCACAATAAGGAAATTTTGCCCGTGGCATGACTATTTTCCACCTTCCCATTTTGACTCTCCGGCACCCTATCTGCATAACGCAGCAATTCCAAAATATAGATGCGGTTTTACTCTCGTAAGATTGAATGTCTTGCCCTCGGCTGGACTTGAGGGATGATTCCAACAGATTCCACATGAAAAACAGGCTGGACAATGGGGGGTGGAGACGCTCCTTCAGGTCTACTGGGCTGTTTAGGCTTTCAAGGTGAGCACCAACATTTTGAATTGTGCTTGGAAACATCCTGGGAGCCAATGTAGGTCTTTCAGGACTGGTGTTATACGGTCTCAGTGGCCGCTCCCTGTCACCAGTCTGGCTGCCACATTCTTGATTAGTTGTCGTTTCCGGGTCACCTTCAAAGGCAGCCCCACGTAGAGCGCATTGCAGTAGTCCAAGAGAGAGATAACCAGAGCATGCACCACTCTGGCGAGACAGTCTGCAGGCAGGGAAGGTCTCATCCTGCATACCAGATGGAGCTGCCCTGGACACAGAACTGACCTGCACCTCCATGGACAGCTGTGAGTCCAGAATGACTCCCAGGCTGCGCACCTGATCCTTCAGGGGCACAGTCACCCCATTCAGGACTAGGGAGTCCTGAGAGAGAATATAACATTTCTCACCCTATAAGAGGAGAGAACCTATTGCGATCCTTATTTCTTTGAGCCCCACCCCCAATTTTTTAAAATTAATTTTCCATTAAAAAAAAATTAAACAGACAAATAAACAAACATACATACATACATCTCAACCGTAATTAAACCAAACTTCATAACATTCTTAAGTGACTTCCTCGTATTCCCCGGTTGAATTTCAGTGTACAGTGGTACCTCGGGTTAAGTACTTAATTCGTTCTGGAGGTCTGTTCTTAACCTGAAACTGTTCTTAACCTGAAGCACCACTTTAGCTAATGGGGCCACCTGCTGCTGCACAATTTCTGTTCTCATCCTGAAGCAAAGTTCTTAACCCGAGGTACTATTTCTGGGTTAGCGGAGTCTGTAACCTGAAGCGTATGTAACCTGAAGCCTATGTCATCCGAGGTACCACTGTATATCATTTTAACGGTTTTCCAAAACCTAAATTCTTTAAAATTTAACTTAATCACTTAACATTTTTCTTTCTTTACAATTCAACTTTGAACGTGTTAGTTCATCACATTACGTATTTAAATCCTAAGCTTTCCAGTTAAGTTAATTTAACACATTTAAGTAAATAGCCTTTAAATCTTTTTTCTTTGAGTTTAAAGGGGGATCGCGGGGAAAATATTACAGGTGGGTACTGGCCCGTTTCTGTCGCTCCACCGATTGACGCGGATTCCCCTCCTTTTTGCCAGATTCCTGCGCGTCCTCAACCGCTCCCTGCCGCTGTTCATGACGTTGGCGTGGATCTACTCAGTCGCGATGATCATAAAAGGGGTGGTCCACGAGAAAGAAGCCCGTCTGAAGGAGACGATGAAGATCATGGGGCTGAGCAGTGGTACCCTGTGGTTTAGCTGGTTCCTGAGCAGTTTCATCCCTTTCTTGGCCAGCGCCGCATTGCTGGTCCTCATCCTCAAGGTGAGCTCCTTCCTGTGGGAATGTTCAGGGATGCAGGAGAGGATATATTGTCTGATTATATCCTTATCCAACTTGTGCTAACAAGTCCCCCAATTTCAGCAGAGTAATACACTCCCCTTTATTTTATGTTTGCAACGGCAGCGTTTGCCAAGGCTCGCTAAAGCCTCTATAATAACTATTCTGGTAATTTCCCCTTATTCCCTCACAAAACAGAAGAGACGACACAGTCTTTTACAAAAGTATAAAAAAGAGTTTACTCACATTCTGTTCACAATCAGATCCCAGAAGGCAGACTTAAGCTTAATGAAGTAACGTACATTTGGAGTCTGTCTTATAGGAATCATAGTTCTTTATAACACCTGTATTGAAGCTGCTAGGGACGCGGGTGGCGCTGTGGGTTAAACCACAGAGCCTAGGGTTTGCCAATCAGAAGGTCGGCGGTTCGAATCCCCGCAATGACGGGGTGAGCTCCCGTTGCTCGGTCCCTGCCCCTGCCAACCTAGCAGTTCGAAAGCACAAAGTACAAGTAGATAAATAGGTACCGCTCCGGCGGGAAGGTAAACGGTGTTTCCGTGCGCTGCTCTGGTTCGCCAGGAGCGGCTTAGCCATGCTGGCCACATGACCCGGAAGCTGTATGCCGGCTCCCTCAGCCAGTAAAGCGAGATGAACGCCGCAACCCCAGAGTCAGTCACGACTGGACCTAATGGTCAGGGGTCCCTTTATTGAAGCTGCTGCATGGAACTGTACTAAAAGCTGGTAGTCTTTTTAAATTAATAAAAATTGTGCTCTAATGGAAAAAAAAACACAACAACAGCACAACAACAACGAAAAGCGATTTCCTATATCGTAAAGTGAGGAGCTTTTGCTACTGAAACGACTGCGGGGCGATTTCTGGGCGCCGCGTTGGCGGCTGAGGTTTCCCATCGAGCCAGCTGAATCGCTGCAGTCCTCCTCGTCGTTACAGGGATTGTTTTATTTCCTAGAGTTGAGAGGGGCCCCCAGGGGTCATCCAGCCCAACCCCGCTGCCATTTAGGAATCCCAGCTAAATCATCAGCATTCTAGCAAACGTTAGCCATTTTTGACAGGTTTTCCTTTCTGCTTTCTCTTTCTCCCTCTGTTCCAGGTGGGGGACATCCTTCCCTACAGCGACCCCGCCGTGGTCTTCCTCTTCCTCGCCACTTTCGCCGTGGCGACCATTTCACAATGTTTCCTCATCAGCACCCTGTTCTCCAGAGCCAACCTGGCCTCGGCTTGCGGCGGGATCATCTACTTTTCGTTTTACCTGCCCTACGTCCTCTGCGTGGCTTGGCGAGAGCGGATCACCTTCCCGTTACGGATCTTTGTGGTGAGAGGATCTCTTCCCCATCTGCTCACCTAAGACCTGTTTCCGCTCCACCCCTCCAAAAAACCTCCTCACTTTCCTTCGTTCCATAACCACCCCTGTTGTTGTTTAGTCATTAGTCGTGTCCGCCTCTTCGTGACCCCCTGGACCAGAGCACGCCAGGCCCTCCTGTCTTCCACTGCCTCCCCCAGTTTGGTCAAACTCATGCTGGCAGCTTCGAGAACACTGTCCAATCATCTCGTCCTCCGTCGTCCCCTTCTCCTTGTCCCTCCATCTTTCCCAACATCAGGGTCTTTTCCAGGGAGTCTTCTCTTCTCCTGAGGTGGCCAAAGTCTTGGAGCCTCAGCTTCAGGATCTGTCCTTCCAGTGAGCACTCAGGGCTGATTTCCTTCAGAATGGAGAGGTTGGATCTTCTCGCAGTCCATGGGACTCTCAAGAGTCTCCTCCAGCACCAGAATTCAAAAGCATCCAATTCTTCGGCCATCAGCCTTCTTTATGGTCCAGCTCTCACTTCCATACATCTCTACTGGGAAAACCATAGCTTTAACTATATGGACCTTTGTTGGCAAGGTGATGTCTCTGCTTTTTAAGATGCCCTCTTGTTGTTTAAATGATGTGGCGTCTCTCTATTTTTTTAAATTTCATTATCCTAAACAACATTGGATACAACCATATGTTCAAGCCTTGCTTCTCCGACATCCTAAAACCCAGGGTTAGACCCTGTCCCCAGGAAATTAACAGACATGTGTCAGTCAAATTAATGTATTTTAATATTTTGCTGGAAGCCGCCAGGGTGGCTGGGGAAACCCAGCCAGATGGGCAGGGTATAAAAATGAATACTACAGTGGTACCTCGGGTTAAGTACTTAATTCGTTCCGGAGGTCCGTACTTAACCTGAAACTGTTCTTAACCTGAAGCACCACTTTAGCTAATGGGGCCTCCTGCTGCTGCCGTGCCGCCGGAGCACGATTTCTGTTCTCATCCTGAAGCAAAGTTCTCAACCTGAAGCACTATTTCTGGGTTAGTGGAGTCTGTAACCTGAAGTGTCTGTAACCCGTGGTACCACTGTATTATTATTATTACTGTATTATTATTATTTATTGTCATTCATTCCAGTGGATCAGCGTGATTCGCACTGGGTACCAGTCCAGCTTTTTAAGCATCTTCTCCCCGCCCCATCTCTCCCTCACTACAGAGCCTCTTGTCCCCCGTCGCCTTTGGTTTCGGCTGCGAATATTTCTCCCTCTACGAGGAGCAGGGCTTGGGCATCCAGTGGTACAACTTGAACGCGAGCCCCGTGGAAGGCGACCGGTACACCTTTGCCACGTCGGGCGGGTTGCTTCTCCTGGACGCCGTCCTCTACGGACTGGCCACGTGGTACATCGAGGGCGTATTCCCAGGTAAGCGACGCACCTCCGTTCTCGCAAGGCAGCGAGAATTCCAACCCAGTCAGGGCTATATCTGCGACCTCCGTGGTGTAGTTTTTGCAGGCCGATCACGTAGATCAAGGGAAGTAATAGTGCCACTGTATTCTGCTCTGGTCAGACCTCACCTGGAGTACTGTGTCCAGTTCTGGGCACCACAGTTCAAGAAGGACACTGACAAACTGGAACGTGTCCAGAGGAGGGCAACCAAAATGGTCAAAGGCCTGGAAACGATGCCTTATGAGGAATGGCTAAGGGAGCTGGGCATGTATAGCCTGGAGAAGAGGAGGTTAAGGGGTGATATGATAGCCATGTTCAAATATATAAAAGGATGTCATATAGAGGAGGGAGAAAGGTTGTTTTCTGCTGCTCCACGGACACGGAGCAATGGATCCAAACTACAAGAAAGAAGATTCCACCTAAACATTCGGAAGAACTTCCTGACAGTAAGAGCTGTTCGACAGTGGAATTTGCTGCCAAGGAGTGTGGTGGAGTCTCCTCCTTTGGAGGTCTTTAAGCAGAGGCTTGACAACCATATGTCAGGAGTGCTCTGATGGTGTTTCCTGCTTGGCAGGGGGTTGGACTCGATGGCCCTTGGGGTCTCTTCCAACTCTAGGATTCTACGATTCTACGTAGGGTTGCCATATGTCCTCTTTCCCCAGGACATGTCCTCCTTTTCAGGATTAAAATTTCCGTACAAATTTGAAAAGTGTAGCCTTATTAGACTTTTTCGATGGTAGGGTGAGCGTTGCTCCCAGACCAGGGAGGAAGGAGTCAAATGACACCGAGGCTGATTCAGAGAAAGAGTTTATTCTGCTCTCCGGATAGCAGAAGGCACATGCATGATCAGTTCCCAGCAAGTCCAAATAAATGAGAAATTTCATGCAGTATATATATCCTCCAGGCACCCTCTCCCCCCTTGCCCAGGAATCCAGCCACGTAAGCTCATACACGCAAGTTGACATCCATGACCATAAACAGATATTCCTGTTCCGGTACTCTTGACCGTAAAAGGGTATTCCTGTTCCGGCACTCTTATCTTGGGGTAAGAAGGTCACCAACTCTCTTGGCGCTGTTCCCGGACTAGGTCTGTGCGTGAGAGTGTAGTCAGGATGTAAGATAAGACCCAGACGTGCCATCCCTTCTCCACTGGAACAGTCAAGGCCATACATTGCCGTCACTGACTGATAAAGGAGAGCGCTTTGTTTATACAGCTGGGTTCCTGTTATATTTGCTCAACAGCTCAAGTTAATGCATTTTAGAAATGCTCCCTTGGAGAAGGAAAAATGCGGATTTCGGGTCAGTTTCAAACTGACTGCACAGAAACCCATTCCTTCAAAAAAAAAAGAAGAAAAAGTTAAGAACATCGCTACTAGCAATGGATCACGGCTTATAAAGCCTACATATAGGAAGGGTATTTAGAATGAGAGGCGATCTGTAGCTAAAAGCAGAAGTCGTGTCCTTGTTTTTCACTCTTCAAAATATGGCAGCCCTGATTTTTGTCGCCGCCCCAGTTTACTGTCCCTGCTTGTGTTCCAGGCCAATATGGGATCCCCAAGCCGTGGAATTTTCCATTCCAGAAGAGTTACTGGTTCGGAGAGGCCTTGGCTGATCGCTCCCCTCGCCCCATCCCTACAAATTCTCTCAACTCGGCCGAAGGTAAAGCCTGCAGGGCCTTTTTGGCGTGGCCCCTTTGCCTATTTTCTCCTTTGGAGGGCAGCCTCCCCCAGCCTGTGCGGCAACCGTATCTCTCGATGCTTTGTTGGAGCTCAGAAAACAACGGAACAAAACTTGAAAGCCCTTTTAGCCTCTTGTCTTCGTGGTCTCGGACGACAGGGAAGCAAAGGCTGTCTGGTCCCTTGAATCTCAAAAACACTGTGTCCTTTGAGACTAGTATCTATACTTTTAACATGCCACCCCAAACTTTATTGGGATTTATAAAGCGCTGTGGGTTAAACCACAGAGCCTAGGACTTGCTGATCAGAAGGTCGGCGGTTCGAATCCCCGCAACAAGGTGAGCTCCCGTTGCTCGGTCCCTGCTCCTGCCAACCTAGCAGTTCGAAAGCACGTCAAAGTACAAGTAGATAAATAGGTACCGCTCCGGCGGGAAGGTAAACGGTGTTTCCGTGCGCTGCTCTGGTTCACCAGAAGCGGCTTAGTCCTGCTGGCCACATGACCCAGAAGCTGTACGCCGGCTCCCTCGGCCTGAAAGCGAGATGAGTGCCGCAACCCCAGAGTCGCCTTTGACTGGACTTAACCGTCCAGGGGTCCTTTACCTTAGGGGAGCGGGTGGCACTGTGGTCCAAACCACCAAGCCTCTTGGGCTTGCCGATCGGAAGATTGGCGGTTCGAATCCCTGTGACGGGGTGAGCTCCCGTTGCTCGGTCCCTGCTCCTGCCAACCTAGCAGTTCGAAAGCACACCAGCGCAAGTAGATAAATAGGTACCGCTCTGGCGGGAAGGTACCGTATTTTTCACACCATAGGACGCACCGGACAATAGGATTCACCTTGTTTTAGAGGGGGGAGAACAAGTAAAAAAAATTCTCCCCCTCTCTGCCCAGCGCCCCTTCAGCGAAGCGGCAGGAGGCGCTGCGCAGAGAGGGGGAGAATTCCCCCCTCTTGTTTTCCCCCTCTAAAACAAGGTGCCGTTTAAGGTGCATTCAGGCGGCTACCTTGGAAGCCTGGAGAGCGAGAGGGGTCGGTGCGCACCAACCCCTCTCGCTCTCCAGGCTTCAGGTTCCTTTCGACCTGCTCTTTGGGGCTGGCGGGGGAAGCCCACCACCAGCCCCAAAGAGCAGGTCGGGGAGCAGCGGAAAGGCGCGCAGTGGAGAGGCTCCTGCCATAGCCGCGCGTCACCTCTCCAGCCGGGAGAGGGTCGCGGGGCTATGGCGTCTTCGCTCTATAGGACACACACACATTTCCCCTTCATTTTTGAAGGGGGAAAATGCGTCCTATAGAGCGAAAAATATGATAAACGGCGTTTCCATGCACTCTGGTTTCCGCCATGAGCCAGAAGCGGTTCAGTCCTGCTGGCCACACGACCTGGAAAGCTGTCTGTGGACAAACGCCGGCTCCCTTGGCCCGAAAGCAAGATGAGCGCCGCAACCCCAGAGTCGCCTTTGAGTGGACCTAACCGTCCAGGGGTCCTTTACCTTTACCTGTGTTTTGAGGATGCGTCTCGTGAATGGAACGGAACAGAACAAATGCACTTTTGCGCACAGCTTTCTGAACCCGGCGTCTCGTTTCCCCGCAGTGATCATGGAGGACCCCCCTGCCCACCTAAGGGTAGGGGTCTCGATCCGTAACCTGGTGAAGATCTATAGCAGTGGCGGGAAGATTGCCGTCAACGGACTGAGCCTCGACTTCTACGAGGGCCAGATCACATCCTTCCTGGGGCACAATGGGGCCGGAAAGACGACCACGATGTAAGTTGAGCCGGGAATATGTTGACCCGGAGGTTAGTTTCTGTTTATTTTCCAAAGTTGGGGAACTTTTAGCCCTCCAGAGGTTGCCGAACGACATCAGTCGAGGAAGCACATTCCTGCTAAAAGCGGTCTCTGCGTGAACACCTTTGTTCTCTTCTCATTATTTTTATTTACCGTATTTTTCGCTCTATAAGACGCGCCAGACCACAAGACGCACCTAGTTTTTGGAGGAGGAAAACAAGCAAAAAAATATTCTGAATCCCAGAAGCCAGAACAGCAAGAGGGATCGCTGCGCAGCGAAAGCAGCAATCCCTCTTGCTGTTCTGGCTTCTGGGATACCTGCGCAGCCTGCATTCGCTCCATAAGACGCACACGCATTTCCCCTTACTTTTTAGGAAGGGAACAGTGAGTCTTATAGAGCAAAAAATACGGTATCTCATAACGATTATACACTGCTTTTTTAACAAATAAACATACCCAAAGCAGTTAACAAAAGATAAAGCAATAACCTGTTCCGCAAACATTTTATTTCTTTTTTTCCCTTACTTAATTTTTATTACATTTTCTGTTTTGCAATTTGGAATAGTCATTTAAACGTCCTTAAAGTATCAGGTGACTTCCCTTCTCTTTCCACGCTTCATTTTGTGTGTCATAAATCCCTACATATTTTACAAAAACGAAACCATTCGACATTCCCTTATTGCATCCATCAAAACTTACTTACACTGTTGAATTTATCTTAATGTTTTCAAGAGAAACGTTTTATTTCTTTAGCCAAATCGTTTTTTAATTGATATTCAGAATCGTAACGAATCAGACGTAAATTAAAAAGAAATCTAACGCAATCTTTCAAAAAATCGGCTTCTGTTTCTGTTCCCCTTGTCACTGCATAGTTTTCCCGGTTATTTCTAATTCACATTCCGTTCCCTGTAATCAACCTTATTTTGCAATAATATAAAGGAAATGTTTTCAATTAAAAACGAAACATTTAGTAGATATAAACCGCTTTGAGACTTCCCAACCTGCCCCCTTATAATCGAGCGGCATATAAATGTTATGAAATAAATATGCAATAAATTCAGCAATGTACTGAATCATCTGCATGGCCTTTTCTAAACAATGACGACTTTAGCAGGTGCACCTCTAACAATTCGTTTTCAAATGCACCCATTTCCTTGACCCGTGGGTAGGCAAACTAAGGCCCGGGGGCCGGATCCGGCCCAATCGCCTTCTCAATCCGGCCTGCAGATTGTCCGGGAATCAGCGTGTTTTTACATGAGTAGAATGTGTCCTTTTATTTAAAAAGCATCTCTGGGTTATTTGTGGGGCCTGCCTGGTGTTTTGACACGAGTAGAACGTGTCCTTTTATTTAAAATGCATCTCTGGGTTATTTGTGGGGCATAGGAATTCGTTCGTATGTATTTTTTTTCAAAATATAGTCCGGCCCCCCACAAGGTCTGAGGGACAGGGTACCGGCGCCCTGCTGAAAAAGTTTGCTGACCTCTTAAGGACGACTTGTTGCACGGCAGCTGGGAGCTAAGTTTGGGTACCGAATCGATCATTTCTCCTTGCCTCTTTGCGACACCCCAGGTCCATCCTGACCGGCCTGTTGCCCCCAGTTCCGGGACGGCGTATGTGATGGGGAGGGACATCTGCTCCGACATGGACATCATCCGGAGAACGATGGGGGTCTGTCCTCAACACAACGTCCTCTTCGACATGTAACTTGCTTATTTTCTTGTCTGTTTGTCTCTTCGGGCGTAAAATCACACAAAAACAAACCCGCCCAGCGGCCCCCAGTTTAAAAGGATAGGGTGTTAATCTGCCTGGTTAGAGAAAAAACGTTTTCGCCTGGTGCCTAAAATTGGCGATGCGGGTGGCGCTGTGGGTTAAACCACAGAGCCTAGGGCTTGCCGATCAGAAGGTTTGTGGTCCGAATCCCCTCGATGACGGGGTGAGCTCCCGTTGCTCGGTCCCTGCTCCTGCCAACCTAGCACATCAAAGCGCAAGTAGATAGGTACTGCTCCGGCGGGAAGGTAAACGGCGTTTCCGTGTGCTGCTCTGGTTCGCCAGAAGCGGCTTAGTCCTGCTGGCCACATGACCCGGAAGCTGTACGCCGGCTCCCTCGGCCAGTAAAGCGAGATGAGCGCCGCAACCCCAGAGTCGGCCACGACTGGACCTAATGCTCAGGGGTCCCTTTACCTTTACCTTTAAAAGTCTGGTAGTTATTTTTCTCTTTGACAAATAATAATTTATTATTCAGAGGCATCCCTACGTAGAACGCATTGCCATAATCCAACACATTGCCATTTATCCTGGCAAATAGACAGGATACAGAAAAGCTGAAGCACTTCTCTCGTAAGGTCTTCTGTGCAGATCTCTTTTCCAGCGCAGAGGTTTGATCTAATGGCGTTTTCGCCTCAAAGTATTTAGCATCCTCGTGGTCTTGACGTCTTCTCTCTCTCTTTTCCGCACCCTTCCCAAAAAACTCGCCGTCCCCCTCCAGCCTGACCGTGGAAGAACATATCTGGTTTTACGGCCGCCTCAAGGGCCTTTCCGGAGTGCAAGTCCGGGAGGAGATGGAACAGATCATCCAGGATGTGGGTCTTCCCCACAAGAGGCGAGATCAGACCAAGAACCTGTCAGGTGAGTTTTGGGGTCATAGGATATGGGGGAGAAAATAGGGACGTCCTATTCCATCCCCTCCAACGTTTCTCCTGTGAAAATGGGGACGTCCTATTCCGTCCCCTCCAACGTTTCTCCCCTGAAAATAGGGACGTCCTATTCCATCCCCTCCAACGTTTCTCCCCTGTGAAAATGGGGACGTCCTATTCCATCCCCTCCAACGTTTCTCCCCTGAAAATAGGGACGTCCTATTCCATCCCCTCCAACGTTTCTCCCCTGTGAAAATGGGGACGTCCTATTCCGTCCCCTCCAACGTTTCTCCCCTGAAAATAGGGACGTCCTATTCCATCCCCTCCAACGTTTCTCCCCTGAAAATAGGGACGTCCTATTCCATCCCCTCCAACGTTTCTCCCCTGAAAATAGGGACGTCCTATTCCATCCCCTCCAACGTTTCTCCCCTGAAAAGAGGGACGTCCTATTCCATCCCCTCCAACGTTTCTCCCATGAAAATAGGGACACCCTATTCCATCCCCTCCAGCGTTTCTCCCCTGAAAATAGGGACGTCCTATTCCATCCCCTCCAACGTTTCTCCCCTGAAAATAGGGACGTCCTATTCCATCCCCTCCAACGTTTCTCCCCTGAAAAGATGGACGTCCTATTCCATCCCCTCCAACGTTTCTCCCCTGAAAATAGGGACATCCTATTCCATCCCCTTCAACATTTCTCCCGTGAAAATAGGGACGCCCTATTCCATCCCCTCCAACGTTTCTCCCCTGAAAATAGGGACGTCCCATTCCATCCCCTCCAACATTTCTCCCCTGAAAATAGGGACGTCCTATTCCATCCCCTCCAACATTTCTCCCCTGAAAATAGGGACGTCCTATTCCATCCCCTCCAACATTTCTCCCCTGAAAATAGGGACGTCCTATTCCATCCCCTCCAACATTTCTCCCCTGAAAATAGGGACGTCCTATTCCATCCCCTCCAATGTTTCTCCCTTGAAAAGAGGGACGTCCTATTCCATCCCCTCCAACGTTTCTCCCCTGAAAATAGGGACGTCCTATTCCATCCCCTCCAACGTTTCTCCCCTGAAAATAGGGACGTCCTATTCCATCCCCTCCAACGTTTCTCCCCTGAAAATAGGGACGTCCTATTCCATCCCCTCCAACGTTTCTCCCCTGAAAATAGGGACGTCCTATTCCATCCCCTCCAATGTTTCTCCCCTGAAAAGAGGGACATCCTATTCCATCCCCTCCAACGTTTCTCCCCTGAAAAGAGGGACATCCTATTCCATCCCCTCCAACGTTTCTCCCCTGAAAATAGAGACTTCTATTCCATCCCCTCCAACGTTTCTCCCCTGAAAATAGGGACGTCCTATTCCATCCCCTCCAACGTTTCTCCCCTGAAAAGATGGACGTCCCATTCCATCCCCTCCAACGTTTTATCTTTCCAGGAGGCATGCAACGCAAACTTTCTGTGGCCATCGCTTTCGTGGGGGGCTCCAAGGTGGTGATTTTGGACGAGCCGACGGCCGGCGTCGACCCTTATTCTCGCCGTGGCATCTGGGACCTCTTGCTGAAATACCGTACAGGTCTGAGTTGTGGGGGTTTTATTTGGTGGGGGGGGCGGTTTTCTTTGTGCATTTGGACACACAGGACTAAGCCATCTCCCTGATTAATTCTATGCAGGTATTCTTAGGAATCTTCCCTGGAAGAACTTTTATTTCTGTTCTGAGAGTCTGTAGAGCCTTGGGGAAAACCACTCTTAGAACTCAATAATAATAATAATAATAATAATAATAATAATAATAATAATAATTGTACCCCACCCATCTGGCTTGGTTTCCCCAGCCACTCTGGGCGGCTTCCAACTATAAGCGACAAAGCGATCAAGGGAAGTAATAGTGCCCCTGTATTCTGCTCTGGTCAGACCTCACCTGGAGTACTGTGTCCAGTTCTGGGCACCACAGTTCAAGAAGGACACTGACAAACTGGAACGTGTCCAGAGGAGGGCAACCAAAATGGTCAAAGGCCTGGAAACGATGCCTTATGAGGAACGGCTAAGGGAGCTGGGCATGTTTAGCCTGGAGAAGAGGAGGTTAAGGGGTGATATGATAGCCATGTTCAAATATATAAAAGGATGTCACATAGAGGAGGGAGAAAGGTTGTTTTCTGCTGCTCCAGAGAAGCGGACACGGAGCAATGGATCCAAACTACAAGAAAGAAGATTCCACCTAAACATTAGGAAGAACTTCCTGACAGTAAGAGCTGTTTGACAGTGGAATTTGCTGCCAAGGAGTGTGGTGGAGTCTCCTTCTTTGGAGGTCTTTAAGCAGAGGCTTGACAACCATATGTCAGGAGTGCTCTGATGGTGTTTCCTGCTTGGCAGGGGGTTGGACTCGATGGCTCTTGTGGTCTCTTCCAACTCTAGGACTCTATGAAAGCACACAACTACAGAACGAAAGACGTCACATGCAACAAAGACAAATCTACGTCGTCCAGATTTATTTATTTATTAATATTTTTAAATATTATTTCTCTCAATTTTAATTACTAAATTTTCTGTTTTACAGTTAAAAGTACTCATTTTTACGCCATTAAGATATCAATGACTTCCCTTCTTCTCTTCATCTTACAATATCATAAATCCCTGCGTATTTTGCAAAAGCTATGCCATTCGGTATTCCGTTATTGCATCTATCAAAACTGCTTTACAGTGTTGAATTTTTCTTAAAGCTGCCAGCGCTTTCTGCTGTACAGTTATTTCCCATATATTCGATAAACATTTTCCAATCTTTTGTAAACGTATTTTCTTGTTCTCTTATTCTGTATGTTAACACATAGAATAAAATGCACTTGCATTATCCAAAAAGTTAGTGTTCTTGCCACTAGTGCATTTATTTAACGGATGCATTTGTCAACATCTGCCAGCAGCCATTTATGCTTAAAATATATATATATATAGTTGACTAAGGCCGTCTGAAAAGAGGAGATGAATTTGGTTCTGGGTGAATCATATACAATGGGCAGTAGAGAATATAATCTGCAGCGGAGGCCACCTAAATGATATAATTTGGTGTTTGAATAATTGGTATTAGTAATTGTATTACAATTTGGCATTGTTATAATGGGGGTATTATTGGACTGTAATTGAAAATTAATAAACAGATATTATTTAAAATAGAGAATAGGCCCTGATCCACAGAGACAGAGGCACTCTCTTGCAGGTCTGCTGGTATAAAATGCTAGCCTGCATTTCAATGGTTTTAACGTTGTATTTTAATCTTGTTTTTAAATTGTATTCATTCAACTCCTTTTTATTATTGGTTGTTAGCCGCCCTGAGCCTGGCCTTGGCTGGGGAGGGCGGGGTATAAATACAAATTATTATTATTATTATTATTATTATTATTATTATATTTCCTAGCCCAGGTGTTTTAGTGGGCAGCAGGCTCATCGAAACAGAACTGCTTTTTAGCCAGTGCAGAAAGGAGCAAGGAGATGGGAGCCTGCCTGGGGTCCAGTGGCAGGGAGTTCCGTAGGCTAGGTGCCTCCGAGTTAAACTAGGAAAGGTGCGTTTCTGCGAATCCGACCCGCGTCCCTCCTCTTTCCCCGCCCACTCCAGGCCGGACGGTCATCCTGTCGACTCATTACATGGACGAAGCCGACCTCCTGGGCGACCGGGTGGCCATCATCTCCCAGGGACGCCTCTGCTGCTGCGGGTCATCGCTCTTCCTCAAGACGAAGCTGGGCACGGGATACTACCTGACGCTGGTGAAGAGGGAGGCGGGCAGGGGGCGCCACTTGGCGGGCGCCAACGGGGTGGCGGCCCCCGCTGGCAAAAAGGTAAACTTGTGCAAAAAAAAGGGCGGTGGTTTTCTCTGAAAGGAGAGCTTTCAGTTTATTGGGGTATGTGGGGTGATCGGGGAGGGGGGGTCACTGGTGGGGGGCGGGCGCACGCCACGCTCCTTCATTGGGCTTTCTTTCTTTTTCTTTCTTTGAAATACAGTGGTGCCTCGCAAGACGAAATTAATTCGTTCCGTGAGTTTTGCCGTCTTGCGATTTTTTTCGTCTTGCGAAGCACGGTGTCGGGAAAGTTTTGGAAAAGCTTCAAAAATCACCAAAGTCTTCAAAAACCTCAAAAAAGGCTACCACACCGCGTGCTATGAGTTGCTCCTCGAAGTCAAGTCGCAACTGTATTAACGGTGTTAAGAAAAAGGAAACAAACTTGCAAGACGTTTCCGTCTTGCGAAGCAAGCCCATAGGGAAAATCGTCTTGCGAAGCAGCTCAAAAAACCAAAAACCCAAAAACCCATTTGTCTAGCGAGTTTTTTGTCTTGCGAGGCATTCCTCTTGCGAGGTACCACTGTACAATTTATTAATTTTATAATGACAACAAATTATTATTATTATTATTATTATTATTATTATTATTATTATTAATTTAGTTATACAAGGACAAAGTTGGAAAGGAACCGTGCTTACGTCTGAACCCTGCTCAAGGCAAGGATCCTGTCAAAGTGACCGTCCATCCTTAATAATAATAATAATAATAATAATAATAATAATAATAATAATAATAATTTATACCCTGCCCATCTGGCTGGGTTTCCCCAGCCACTCTGGGCGGCTTCCAACAAAATATTAAAATGCAGTAGTCTGTTAAACATTAAAAGCGTTCCTAAACAGGGCTGTCTTCAGATGTCTTCTAAATATTCTAAATATTTAAATATTCTGTTGGAAGCCGCTTAGAGTGGCTGGGGAAACCCAGCCAGATGGGCGGGGTATAAATAATAAGTTATTATATTATTATAACCACCGCAAACAAAAATTCAAATAATAAATCTTAATTCAGTTGACTTCCTTCCACTCCCCCTCTTGGCTCCGTTTTTCTTTCCTCATTCACGCACGTCCATAAAGCCCCTTATATTCTTAGCAATCAAAATTTAAAACCTTTTTATCTGTCTTAATACAAGAGACGTTAAAAAGTTCTACGGGTGTCAAACTCACTGTTCCTTTCAACTCCTCCTCTCCAGGTGGACAGCGACTCGGAAAGAAGTTGCGACACCGGTCTGGGCAGTGAGCAGAACAGCGAGGGCACAGGTGCGATTCCTGCCAAAGCACCGTATTCGAATCCTGCCAAAGCGCCGTATGCCGGCGATGGGCGCGGATGGGGAATCCGCCGGGCTCGGGGGGGGGGAATGACTGCCGCCAAACCTTTCTTTCTTTCTTTTTTTAAAATAAATAATTTTTATTAATTTTCCAACATACATTTATAATATCCAACCTAAATTTATCCCATATTTTCTCTTTTGGACTTCCTTCAGCCTCTCTAACAATCATCCATTATTCAATTTTTTAATTACACATTTTCTAATTTTTATATTGCATTTTATATACCTTCACTCTCTTATTTTTCTTCAACACAATATTCCTCAAACATTCACAGAGCTTCTTGAAATCCCACTAGTGTTATTTGCTTATCACATATACATTTCAAATAATCTGAAAATTTTCCCCAATCTTTGATGAACTTTTGGTCTCGTAGATATCTGATCTTCCCCTTTAGTTTATCTAGTTCTGCATAGTCCATCAGTTTCATTCTCCATTCTTCTAACGTCGGTAGTTGTTCCTGTTTCCATCTTTGGGCCAGTAGTATTCTCGCTGCAGTTACTGTGTATTGGAAAAGTTTACAGCCCTTTCTATTTATTTTCCTACTATTCCTAAAAGAAAAGCCTCTGGTTTCTTAACAAATGTATATTTCAACATCTTTTTCAACTCATTATATATCAATACCCAGAAGCCCTTCACCTTCTGGCAATCCTACCACATATGGTAAAATGTTCCCTCTTTTTCTTTCCAACCTTTCCGCATTGTGTGTTTTTCCCTTTTTTGTGCAGATGTGCCCCAGCTGACGGCCGTGATCCAAAATTTGGTCCCTGGGTCTCGGCTGGTGGAGGACATCTGCCAGGAAGTCCTCTACGTCCTCCCGTACAGCGGGGCGAAAGATGGCGCCTTCGTGGAGCTGTTCCGGGAGCTGGACGCCCGCCTTGCGGAACTGGGGATCTCGGGGTACGGGATTTCGGACACCAGCCTGGAAGAGGTTCGTAAACGAGAAAAAGGAAAACAGAACAATCAGAATGGCAGGGTAATAATATAAAAAGGTAAAAGGACCCCTGACTGTTAGGTCCAGTCGTGGCCGACTCTGGGGTTGCGGAGCTCATCTCGCTTTACTGGCCGAGGGAGCCGGCGTACAGCTTCCGGGTCATGTGGCCAGCAGAACTAAGCCGCTTCTGGCGAACCAGAGCAGCACACAGAAACGCCGTTTACCTTCCCACCAGAGCGGTACCTATTTATCTACTTGCACTTTGACATGCTTTTGAACTGCTAGGTTGGCAGGAGCAGGGACTGAGCAACGGGAGCTCACCTCATCATTGCGGGGATTCGAACCGCCGACCTTCTGATCGGCAAGTCCTAGGCTCTGTGGTTTAACCCACAGCGCCACCCGCGTCCTGCTAATAATATAATTTAATAATAATATAATAAACAGAACGGCAGGCTAATAATATAATTACAATACAGTGGAACCTCGGATTGCGGATGTAATCCGTGACGGAGGCACATCTGCAAACACCTGGGTATTTCTGTCTGGCTTATTCCCAGTAAAAAAGGACTCTGGTCTTTTGGGGAAGGTAAATTTCAAACCTTCCTTTTTCTTTAACTCATTGTAAATCATTTCCCAATATTCTTCTTCTTCTTCTTTTTTTTACATGTCCACCACATATGGAAAAAAAAGGTTCTCTGCATTTCTTTACATTTCCCACACATATCTTAGCAAAACTACCGTAATCAGATACCCTCTAGGAATTGTTTTCAGATAATTCTCTTTCTGTAAGTGGCATGCGGTCAGTTTTAAATAGTTTCTCCCAAAGGTTTAAATCTGTATTGTTATCCAGTCCTCTTTTAAAGACATCATTGGTTTTCCTGTCTGTGATAATGGGTATTTTGTGGTGCCTGCAATAGTTCCTGTGATCCCATTGCAACTTTGCTTTTTCTTCCAGATCTTCTTGAAAGTGGCAGAAGACACCAATGTCGACGTCGCAGGTAAGGCCAGCTGTCTTGTCTATCTGTCAGTGCAACATCAACAACAACAAAAATCACAACTCTGCCCGAATTTTCGATTTGGGGAATATTCAGTTTTTCCAATTTTCCCCCAACTGGGTTATATTTTCTTTTTCCCCCGGGCAGGAGACATGGAGGCGGCCCCTGCCGACCTCAGGACGTCCACGCCGGCCTCTGGTTACACCCTGCGGACGCTAAGCGAGGATTCGGAAGTGGCGGATGCCGAGCCTGGTAAGTTCCAGAAGGTTCCGGGAAAAGTAAGTGCCGGAAGGTTCCGGAGAAAGTCGATTTTGTACTGCCCTTGGCTTGGGCACCAGAGGATATCTGCCACGGTTCAGGTCTGCACCGCGCTGGGATCGCTGCCCTCCGGTTGGGGTGGAAACTTGTCCGCAACGCCCTCCGGTTGGGGTGGAAACTTGTCCGCAACGCCAATGGCTTTGTGTTTCCGGAACCGGTGCGCTGCTATGGCTTGGCGAACCGTTTTTGTGTCCGGAGCTTGTCCTACTCCCGAGTAGGACCCTGGCGGAGACACTTGCCCGACTGGCATGTTCTCTCCCTCCTGGTTGATCGTTCGGCAGCTTCGAAACCACTGGTTCCACTCCTTCCTCCTGGACCGTGTTCAGAAAGTGGTGGTGGGGAATGAGTGTTCGGACCCCTGGGCTCTCACTTGTGGGGTGCCTCAGGGCTCTGTCCTCTCCCCCATGCTTTCAATATCTACATTAAGCCACTGGGAGAGATCATCAGGGGGTTTGGGCTGGGTGTTCACCGGTATGCGGATGACACCCAGCTCTACCTCTCTTTTAAATCGGAACCAGTGAAGGTCCTGTGTGAGTGTCTGGAGGCGGCTGGAGGATGGATGGCTGCTAACGGATTGAGGTTGAATCCTGACAAGACAGAAGGACTGTTTTGGGGGATAGGGGACAGGCAGGTGTGGAGGACTCCCTGGTCCTGAATGGGGCAACTGTGCCCCCAAAGGACCAGGTGCGCAGCCTGGGAGTCATTTTGGACTCGCAGCTGTCCATGGAGGCGCAGGTCAGTTCTGTGTCCAGGGCAGCTCCATATGGGACGCAGGATGAGACCCTCCCTGTCCGCAGACTGTCCAGAGTGGTGCATGCTCTGGTTATCTCCCGCTTGGACTACTGCCATGCGCTCTATGTGGGGCTACCTTTGAAGGTGACCCGCAAACTGCAACTAATCCAGAATGCGGCAGCCAGACTGGGGACTGGAAGTGGCCGCCAAGACCACATAACACCGGTCTTGAAAGACCTACATTGGCTCCCAGTACGTTTCCGAGCACAATTCAAAGTGTTGGTGCTGACATTGAAATCCCTAACTGGCCCAGTAGACCTGAAGGAGCGTCTCCACCCCCATCGTCCAGCCCGGACAGTGAGGTCCATCTCCTGAGGGCCTTCTGGCGGTTCCCTCGCTGCAAGAAGCCAAGTTACAGGGAACCAGGCAGAGGGCCTTCTCGGTGGTGGCGCCCTCCCTGTGGAACTCCCTCCCACCAGATGTCAAAGAGAAAAATAACTACTAGACTTTTAGAAGACACCTGAAGGCAGCCCTGTTTAGGGAAGCTTTTAATGTTTAACAGGTTATTTTATTTTAGTGATCTAAAGTGCCCAGAGTGGCTGGGGAAGCCCAGCTAGATGGGCAGGGTATAAATAATAAATTATTATTATTATTATTATTATTATTATTATTCTGCCCAAACATCGCAGCGACTGATGCCAACAGACATCAGCACACTTAGGGATCGGCAGAGTCTGTGCAGTTTGCGTGACAGACCTCAGCATTTTGGCTAATCTACTTTATTTGCATATAAACAGAAGCGGAGCACTGCAACATGGCTCCCTCTCTCTCTAGCAAAGAGTAAAAAAGAACAAAGTGCAATAGTCCCACTTCACAGAACACAAAAATCCTGTCTCCGTCACTTTCCACTCTGTGGAGTCAAAACATACACCGTCATGCGATAGACAAAAATCCCATGACTGCAACCGCGGAGGAGGAATTCTAACAATTTCCGCCCCAACAGCGGGCACAGTTTGCTTTTTGAGAGAGTCACAAAAGGGCCAGCCTAGAGGAGGAGTGGCGTCGTACAAAATGGCTGCCATGGAAGGGGAGTGGCATCACACACAATTGCTGCCATAGAGCAGGTGTGGCGTCACGCAAAATGGCTGCCATAGAGCAGGTGTGGCATCATGCAAAATTGCTGCCATGGAGGTAACCTGGCATCACATAAAATGGCTGCCATGGAGGGGGAGTGGCGTCATACAAAATGGCTGCCATAGAGTAAGTGTGGTGTCGTTCAAAATGGCTGCCATGGAGGTAGCCTGGCATTGCACCAAATGGCTGCCATAGAGTGAGTGTGGAATCACACAAAATGGCTACCATGGAGGGGGTAGCGTCACGTAAAATGGCTGCCATATAGAGCAGGTGTGGTGTCCCGCAAAATAGCTGCCATGGAGGCAACCTGGTATCACACAAAATGGCTGCCATGGAAGGGGGATGGCATCACACAAAATGGTGCCATAGAGCAGGTGTGGTGTCATGCAAAATAGCTGCCATGGAGGTAGCTTGGCATCACACAAAATGGCTGCCACTGAGGTAGCCTGGCATTGCACCAGATGGCTGCCATAGAGCGGGTGTGGAATCACACAAAATGGCTGCCATAGAGCAGGTGTGACGTCATGCAAAATAGCTGCCATGGAGGTAGCCTAGCATTGCACCAAATGGCTGCCATAGAGAGGGTGTGGAATCACACAAAATGGCTGCCATGGAGGGGGTAGCGTCACATAAAATGGCTGCCATAGAGCAGGTGTGGCTTCACGTAAAATAGCTGCCGTGAAGGTAACCTGTCATCACACAAAATGGTTGCCACTGAAGTAGCCTGGCATTGCACCAAATGGCTGCCATAGAGCAGGTGTCGAATCGCACAAAATGGCTGCCATGGAAGGGGGATGGCACCACACAAAATGGCGCCATAGAGCAGGTTTGGCGTCATGCAAAATAGCTGCCATGGAGGTAGCCTGGCATCACACAAAATGGCTGCCACTGAGGAAGCCTGGCATTGCACCAAATGGCTGTCATAGAGCAGGTGTTGCATCACGCAAGATGGCTGCCATGGAGGGGGAATTGGCATCACACAAAATGGCGCCATAGAGCAGGTGTGGCATCACGCAAGATGGCTGCCATGGAGGGGGAATTGGCATCACACAAAATGGCGCCATAGAGCAGGTGTGGCGTCACACAGAATAGATTGGGGAGTTGAAATGAGAACGGCTTTTCTCTTTCCCCCTTGCTTCTCAACGTACAGGAAGTCCTGGGTGCGAATCCTGGAGGGAGGGCTTGAGATGCGTCTAACTTCTTCCTTCTGTTCTTTCTCTCTCTCTCCCCTTCCTTCCTCCACCTTTACGCTTAAGTCAAAGGATGCAAGAAAGGTAAAACAAGAAGCTTTGGGGCAGGATTATTATTATTAACAATATTATTAATCCCGTCCTTCGCCCCAAGGTCGTGGGTTCAGGTTACAGCAGTCAGAACGCCGTGCTAAATGCAGTTAAATGCGCTGGTGGTTGCAATACATCCATTAATCGCTTATCGATTAATCACAGTTGCAATCAAAATTATTCCACTACCCCCATTGCAAATTGGGCGATATTCGGCCGAAAATGCAAGTTATCAAACGGCTGAAAAGTCTGCAAAATTTTGATAACGAACCTGATTTGTAATGAGGGGGTTTGGATAACCTCGATTGCAACCGAGAACGTTTTTCCAGCGGAATTTTTTGAAATTTGGAATGTTGGAAATGCAAACGAGCGGATGGTGCATTTATTAACGTGCGGTGGCTTTGCAAAAAAAAGCTCAATGGGAAATGATAAACGACGAACTAATTAAGAAGTTTTAAATGACAATAGAGAGGGGGAAACCAGGAGCCTCTTTTTGCTAGGTCTGACTGGGCCAGAGTTGCCAAAAATAAAATTGTGTATGCATGCAAAAACTGCAGCAAGGAAGAGAAAATTGAATTGCAAGAAAGAACAGGCTTGGAAATCAAAAATAAGGTCAAATACCTGGGCATTTGGATTTCAACTAAAACCATAAATCTGTATGAAGACAATTACATTAAAACATGGAAAGATATTTTTAAAATATATGGAAAATTGGACCAGGCTCCATCTCTCCCTTTGGGGAAGAATCTCGCTAGTAAAAAGGAAGATCTTGCCCAAAATGGTTTTCTTGTTTCAAACAATACCGATTTTAGGAGAATTGAAATGTTTCAAGGAATGGGAAAAGGGAAATAACTAGATTTGTCTGGAACGGAAATAAACCAAGAATTAAGCGTCGTGTGTTGAGAGACAAAAGGGAGAGAGGAGGATTTGCGCTCCCAGAGTTAGAATTATATTATGAGGCCGCAGGATTGGTATGGCTAAAGGAATGGATTGCATTAAAAGACACCGATGTGTTAGATCTTGAGGACATAACTGGTACGGATGGCACTCTTATTTAATATACGGAAAGATGAATGTCCACAAGGGGTTTTTGAGCCATGTGATAAGGAAATCACTGATTTGCAATGGTGTTGAATAGTTTTGATCACAGCTTGTAAATAAAGAAGGTTGCATTATCTTAGACAGTGGGTTTTTTCGGATTTTCGGCTTCACGGCTTCCCTCTCTCCCTTTTTTCCAGCAGCGGAAGAAGCCAAGGAGACGGACCTCTTGAGGGGCATGGGGGTCCAGCCCTCCCGCCAGCTGACGGACTGGGCGCTGGTGCACCAACAACTTCGCGCCCTCTTCACCAAGCGCCTTCTGTACGCCCGCAGGAGCACTAGGGGATTTCTTGCGCAAGTATAACGCCCGTCTCCTCTTCCGTCTGGGTTTGGAAGGGGGTGGAGGGTGGGCCAGGGAGGGAAGGTGGGTGGGGGGCTGGGGGTCTCTCTCGGGGGTTGGCTGCGGAATCATAGAGTTGGAACGGGGACCCCTGAAGGTCACCCATCCCAACCCCCTTGCAAAGGCTAAAGCATCCCGGACAGAGGGCCTGTCGGCGCTTCCGTTCGACCGAGCTGTAATGGCTCTCCTCCCCGTGACGGGAGGGCGTTCCACAGGGCGGGCGCCACCACCGAGAAGGCCCTCTGCCTGGTTCCCTGTAACCTCACTTCTCGCAGGGAGGGAACCGCCAGAAGGCCCTTGGGAGATGGACCCCGGTGTCCGGGCTGGACGATGGGGGTGGAGACGCTCCTTCAGGTCTACTGGGCCATTTAGGGTTTTGAAGGTCAGCACCAACACTTTGAATTGTGCTCGGAAAATGTACTGGGAGCCAATGTAAGTCCTTCAAGACCGGTGTTATATTCTACGATTTGCCTGCCACTGATCTGCCCGCTCCCTCCTTTTGCAGATTGTGCTTCCGGCGGTCTTCGTCTGCATCGCCCTCCTTTTCAGCCTCATCGTACCCCCTTTCGGCAAGTACCCCCTCTGCACCTTGAACCCTGGATGTACGGACCTCAATATACCTTCGTCAGGTGCGTCTCAGAACCAGGGCCGGATTTAGGTTTGGTGAGGCCCTAAGCTCCTGAAGGTAACGGGGCCCTTTATATGTCCAGCTGTCCTTTGCCAGCAACAAATTGTCGCTGGTTTCTTGGGTTGAATATATGCTATATGGTCATTGATGGACCTCATGGGCATGTAAAGCCATTTGCACATTCAGAATGTAGGTAGAACAGCGCATGGAACCAGAGCAGCGCACGGAAACGCTGTTTACCTTCCCGCCGGAGTGGTACCTATTTATCTACTTGCGCTGCTGTGCTTTCGAACTGCTAGGTGGGCAGGAGCAGGGACCGAGCAACGGGAGCTCACCCCGTCGTTGTGGAGATTCAAACTGCCGACCTTCTGTGGTTTAACCCACAGCGCCACCGGCGTCCCACTATATTAATAGTGAAATACAGTTAAGAAACATATTAATAGTGAGATAATTATTAAGCTCTAACTTAAAATGGGACGCAGGTGGGGCTGTGGGTACCACAGAGCCTAGGGCTTGCCGATCAGAAGGTCGGCAGTTCGAATCCCCGTGATGGACGGGGTGAGCTCCCGTTGCTCAGTCCCTGCTCCTGCCAACCTAGCAGTTCAAAAGCATGTCAAAGTGCAAGTAGATAAATAGGTACCACTCCAGCGGGAAGGTAAGCGGCGTTTCCGTGCGCTGCTCTGGTTCGCCAGAAGCGGCTTAGTCTTGCTGGCCACATGACCCAGAAGCTGTACGCCGGCTCCCTCGGCCAGTAAAGCGAGATGAGCGCCGCAACCCCAGAGTCGGCCACGACTGGACCTAGTGGTCAGGGGTCCCTTTACCTATATTAATAGTGAAATACAATTAAGAAGCATATTGATAGTGAAATAATTATTAAGCTCTAACTTTATCCATAACAAAATAATGCAAACGCCTTGGCATTGGCCAATAACAAAAGCTCCTTTAGAAACACAATTTGCAAAGACTCATCATCTAATCAAAAGACTTGAGGGACGATTCCAACAGATCCCAAATGAAAAACGTCCCTGTGGAGACGGCAGTCCCGAATCGGCGGCACATGCCCTTCTGGCTTGCCCTCTTGATAAAGACTTGAGGGATGAGATTATCACCCCTCTTCTATCGTCCATCCCGGGTCGCCCAGCCACTGTCCCAGTGTCCTTTCTTCTGGCAGATCAAGACGAGCAGGTGACAGCAAAGGTGGCAAGGTTTTTCGCTGGGGCAATCAGAATAAGGTCCACCATTTGACCATTGATTCAAAACCCCAAAATGTATTTTGTATAATTGACTTTTTAGTTCTTTTCTTTGTATATCGTATTGTTGTTTTATCGCTTTGGCCGACGGCTGACGCAAACAAAGATTCATTCATTCTTCTCCCCGCCGCTCAGTGACGATTCCCTGGGCGATGTAGTCTCCTCCCGGCTCCTCGAATCTCTTCTCCGTGAACCTGGCTTTGGGACCAAGTGCGTGAGGGATCTTTCGGATCTGTGAGTACCTCGCAGAGCAGCCTTTAAACCAGGCATAGATTTAATCTGTTTCCTGGATTTTGAACCTCCATAATCACCTTGGCCTGTAAGCTTGTTATTTTATAATAATGTTTGTTGGTTTTTCTCAATATTTCCATCGTAACATCAATCTTACTTTAATATGTTTCCCTGGATGATAGTAAGAGGAAGATATTTCGCTCTCCCAGAATCAGAGCGTCTCTGCAAATGTAGTAAACAGGAACTTGATCCTTCGTAGCACATTTTCTTTTCTTGTGATTTTGGCATTTACGCCAGAAGACAATTATTAGAGGACTTAAAACTCAATAGGCTCAGTTCTACGCTACCAATTGCTCTCGGACAGGAATGATCAAATTAATTGAATAGTGGCTGAATTTTTGAGTGCTGTCCATGTAGAAAGACTGGGCCATTATAAAGAGATTTTAGCGGTTCTTAATTGATCAGTGATGCGGTAGAGTTGTAATGTAGTATTTAGGCAATTTGATTTTCTCTGGAGTTAAAGATCTGACCTTGTTATGTTGAGCTCGTATTTTGTACAATTCGCATATGGTGTCTGTTTGATAATGCGTGGTTTGCTATGCCTAATAAAGGATATTTATTTATTAAACCTGGGATTCGGCTGGCGTTATGGGTTAAACCACTGAGCCTAGGACTTGCCGATCAGAAGGTCGGCGGTTCGAATCCCCGCAATGACGGGGTGAGCTCCTGTTGCTTGGTCCCTGCTCCTGCCAACCTTGCAGTTCGAAAGCACGTCCAAGTACAAAGTAGATAAATAGGTACCACTCCGGCAGGAAGGTAAACGGCGTTTCTGTGCGCTGCTCTGGTTTGCCAGAAGCGGCTTAGTCCTGCTGGCCACATGACCCGGAAGCTGTACGCCGGCTCCCTTGGCCAGTAAAGCACGATGAGCGCCGCAACCCCAGAGTCGGCCACGACTGGACCTAATAGTCTGGGGTCCCTTTACAATTACCTTTATTTATTAACCAGGCATAGGCAAACTTGGCCCGCAAGATGTTTTGGGACTACAATTCCCATCATCCCTGACCACTGGTCCTGTTAGCTAGGGATGATTTGAGGGGGTCCCCAAAGTTGATGGGCATTGCCATTCAAATAGTGTGTGTGCATGCTCTGCCCTGTGATTGATTATGTGGGGTGTGGCTTACCTGACCCCCCACCTCAATATTTTATTCAAATGGGCACCCCTAACCTGGGGCCACATCCCCCCATAACCTGCTGCTTGCCTTGAGGGCTCCAGGAAGGCTCCTTGCCCGTCGGTAGCCTCCCACGAACGAGGCTTCGTGACCCCGGAAGTGTCGCCGGCGCTGGCTTCGTTTTTCGAGAACGGCAACTGGACTTCGGCCAACCCATCCCCGGACTGCGTGTGCAGCTCCCGGAAGTCCCGGAAGATGCTCCCGGATTGCCCCGAAGCGGCCGGGGGGCTGCCCCTCCTCAGGTAAACCTTGACACCCCTACCCCACTTTGATGAAAAGCTGGCGTTAAGTATAATTGGTTTAATTCACACTGAAATGGGAAATGAAATACGAGACACTGCAGCTGTCTCCCAGCTCTATCCCGTACGCAGGATGAGACCCTCCCTGCCCGTAGACTGACTGGCCAGAGTGGTGCATGCTCTGGTTATCTCCCGCTTGGACTATTGCCACGCGCCCTCCGTGGGGCTACCTTTGAAGGTGACCCGGAAACTGCAACTAATCCAGAATGTGGCAGCTAGACTGGGGATTGGGAGCGGCCGCCGAGACCATAGAACACCGGTCCTGAAAGACCTACATTGGATCCCAGTCCGTTTCCGGGCACAATTCAAAGTGTTGGTGCTGACCTTTAAGGCCCTAAATGGCCCAGTATCCCTGAAGGAGAGTCTCCACCTCCATCGTTCAGCCTGGACACTGAGGTCCATCTCTGAGGGCCTTCCCTCCCTGCGAGAAGTGAGGTTACAGGGAAACAGGCAGAGGGCCTTCTCGGTGGTGGCGCCCTCCCACCAGATGTCAAGGAAATAAACAACTATCTGACTTTTAGAAGACATCTGAAGGCAGCCCTGTTTAGGGAAGTTTTTAATTGTGTGGTGTTTTATTCTGTTTTTCATCTGTTGTGGGCCGGCCAGAGTGGCTTGGGAAACCCAGCCAGATGGGCGGGGTATAAATAATAAATTATTATTCTTATTGATAACTGCGGTTTTCTAAGGGACTCTGAGCTTGAAGTTAAGTTGATAATTCTCCATTGTTTTCTGCTACTATACATGTGAGTGTTTAACTTTAGATCACATGAGAGGCATTGAATTGCAAATCCGCCCTCTTGGAAAGGGTGGCGGCTGGAGGTTTTTGCTCCTCGGCTCTGTGGGATGTAAATGAAACTCTTAGGTGTAAACAGCCTTAGACTGACTTTCTATGTCAGCTGCGATAGGTTGCAGCGACGCAGGTTTGGTGACCTATCCGAACTCCCCGTTCTAGATGCAGAGAAACACGGGTGACATTCTCCAGAACCTCACCGGCAGGAACATCTCTGATTACCTAGTGAAGACCTACCCAAAAGTCATCCGTCAAGGGTACGTGGGCGACACATCTCTCTTCTCACAGACACTCATCAAAATTGCTTCGGGATCTGCGGCATGCAAACTGGGCCACAGCGTGTTGAGCCGATAATCTGTGGTTCGCTTTGAAAACTCTGTTGGCGCGTGTTAAGCTCGCCACAAACTCACTTTCTTTTTTTAAAATAACTTTTTATTCAAAATTAAAACAAAACATATTATCCAGAAACGTATAATCCTTATTCCCCCCCCATTTTTCCTCCCTGTCCCCACAGAACCCACCCACCCCCGCCCCCCGACTTCCCTCAGTTCCAGTCTTTGATTTCTCTAGAAATGCTGTTTTCTGCATGTTACACAGTTGTATAGATCCTCAAACTATTTAGTTGATTATTATCAACAAAAAGTTTGTGAATGTTTATTCAATGCCAGCCAAGGAGTCCAGTTCGCTTTGTTGCGTCTTCAAATACTTTGTAAAGGGTTCCCATTCGTCTTTAAAGTCATGGTTATCCTTGTCCCGTAGCTTGTATGTCAGTTTTGCCAGTTCTGCATAATCCATCAATTTTTCTTGCCATGATTCTTTAGTTGGGGTTTCTTCAGTCTTCCATCCTTGTGCTATTAGAACTCTTGTGGCCATTGTCGCATACATGAAGATGTTTTTCAGCTTTTTTTGGCAGATCTTTCCCTACAATCCCTCATAAAAATGCTTCAGGTTTTTTAACAAATGTTAAATGGAACATTTTCTTCAATGCGTTGTATATCATTTCCCAAATTTTTGAAATTACCTTACAATCCCACCACATGTGATAAAATGTCCCCTCCTTTTCCTTCCTTCTTCCTTCTCCACAAACTCACTTTTGATATTGTTTCCTTCTTTTTCTAGGTTGCGAACTAAAAAATGGGTCAACGAGCAACGGTAAGCGGCGTTCATTCATTCGAACCTTTCCTGGCTTGGAAACTGGAAGTTTCCAGGGCGTCTCGAAAGACGCCCACCTGAGATTGAGCAAAGACCGTGGTCGTCTTGATGTTATATGAGCTTAGGGTCTCGATCACACGCAGTCTGTAGTCCGCTGGCAGTAGGAGTACAATATGGGCATGCCTTTAAGTTAGCAAATTACATTAAAAACCTGACAGTACCAAACTATCGAAGGCTTTTCACCAAAGCCAGACTAAACGTCTTTCCTTCTGCAGCGTTGAGAGGAGTTCCCTACCAGGACAGACTTGGCTCGTGCGCTCAAGACATCGATTCCATAAAACACAATTACCGTATTTTTTGCTCTATAAGACTCACTTTCCCCCTCCTAAAAAGTAAGGGGAAATGTGTGTGCGTCTTATGGAGCGAATGCAGGCTGCGCAGCTATCCCAGAAGCCAGAACAGCAAGAGGGAATGCTGCTTTCGCTGCGCAGCGATCCCTCTTGCTGTTCTGGCTTCTGAGATTCAGAATATTTTTTTTCTTGTTTTCCTCCTCCAAAAACTAGGTGCGTCTTGTGGTCTGGTGCGTCTTATAGAGCGAAAAATACGGTAGTTGCACTGTGCAAAATATGAGCAAGCCAGGGCTGAACTGATATTACCCTTGCTGGTACCTTTCCCGGGAAAATCAGAGGCTCGCTATGTCAGGCTCCTATTGGAAGACCGGACAAACGCTAGAACATTAGCAGTGGCGAGGTTTTTATCAGTGGTTGCAAGAAGCAATGATCCCTATATTCTGAACAAAATGCTTGTTTAAGCTGGAGGTAGGCTGTCTGAATTGTGCATTGCTTTGCAACGATTTGTTGGGTCTCTGGACTGTAATAAAGATTGTTGTTGTTGTATGAGCCTAGGAGCCAGTGGCCATCTCAGCCCAGATATCTCATCTCCTGGGGGGATACCCCACTGCCCTCTCCCCACAAGGCTAACACCTCTCCTCCCTCTTCCCTCGCAAGTTATGGCGGATTCTCTTTGGGCGCACGCAGTTTTGAAGCCCTGCCGTCGCCGTCAGAGGTGGCCGCCGTCGCAAGAGAGATCCGCGACCGGCTCGTCGTCGCTGAGGTGAGGCTCGGCCAGCGGTTGGAAAGCAAGGAAGACCTGCTGGCATGAACCTAAATCTCTTTTCTAATATACAGTCATACCTCGGGTTACAGACGCTTCAGGCTGCGCATTTTCAGGTTGCGCACCGCACAGAACCTGGCCGTACCGGAACGGGTTACTTCCGGGTTTCGGCGCTCGTGCATGTGCAGAGACACTAAATTGTGCTTTGCGCATGCACAGAATCACACCCTGTGCGTGCGCAGACGTGGCACTGCGTGTTGCGAGCATGCCTCCCACACGGATCACGTTCGCAACCCGAGTGTCCACTGTAAAAAATGATAACGAAAAAACAAAAACAAATTCCCATTACAATCAAATAATTCAACCATAAATCTTAATTGACTTCCCTCCTCTCCCGTTCCTGGCTCCATTATTTTATACTTATTCATATACGTCTTATATTCTCAACAGTACAATTTTAAACCTTATTCATCTTGTTACAATAATAATAATAATAATTAATAATAATATATTTATACCCCACCCATCTGGCTGGGTTTCCTCAGTCACTCTGGGCAGCTTCCAACAGAATATTAAAATACAATAGTCTATTAAACAAAAGTTACAAGTGACTTTTAGAACTTCAGCTCCTATAGAAAGCTGTACACAAAGCTTGCATGGTATGCATTAAACATGTCTCCTTTTTTATATATATAAAAATGAATGTCCTTTTTATTGCTTGGATTTCAAATGATCTAATATGTCCTGCATAGTTCGGTATTTTGTTTTTTGTTTTCCCAATCTTCTTTGTCGGTTTGATGTCTAGGAGCTGATTTGGGGGTCATGTATTGAACGAATGAATAACAAAAGTTGTTACGGTGATCTATTTAAGCCCTACGGTGATCTTTTTCCCCATCCCGTCACAGGGGGGTGCTCTCGACAGACTTCTGAATAACCTCAGTGGCTTCGTTGAGGGGCTGAGAACGCGTCAGAATGTGAAGGTGTGCTTCTGCATATTTTATTCTTCTTTGGCGATCCCTCGTAGCCGAGTAAGATTGTCTTCCATAAACACAGTTTTAACAATGAGTCCGTAAGGGACTGTGGAGGCCAATTCTGGATCCACACATCCTTCCACAGTGGGGACATAGGTTTCCGGGCGGGAGTTGATCCCGGTGAGGGTTTGCCAAGCGTGCCTTCCTCTTAGCACGTTTCTCCCTCGTGTCCTGAGTTCGAGTGTCTTCAAAGCCCACGACACCTTTGGTCAAGGCTGTTCTCCAACTGGAGCGCTCGCAGGCCAGTGTTTCCCAGTTGTTGGTGTTTATACTATATTTTAAAGATTTGCCTTGAGAGAGTCTTTGAACCTCTTTTGTTGACCACCAGCATTACGCTTTCCATTCTTAAGTTCGAAATAGAGGAGTTGCTTTGGAAGACGATAATCGGGCGTCCGAACAACATGGCCAGTCCAATGATGTTGATGTTGGAGAAACACTGTGTTAAACACTAACAAATAATAATAATGTGGTATCCGGCACGTTGGGTGGCACTGTGGGTTAAACCAGAGCCTAGGGCTTGCTGATCAGAAGGTCGGCGGTTCGAATCCCCGCAATGACGGGGTGAGCTCCCGTTGCTCGGTCCCTGCTCCTGCCAACCTAGCAGTTCGAAAGCACGTTGAAGTGCAAGTAGATAAATAGGTACCTCTCCAGCGGGAAGGTAAACGGCGTTTCCGTGTGCTGCTCTGGTTCACCAGAAGCGGTTTAGTCCTGCTGGCCACATGACCAGAAGCTGTACGCCGGCTCCCTCGGCCAGTAAAGCGAGATGAGCACTGCAACCCCAGAGTCAGCCACGACTGGACCTAATGGTCAGGGGTCCCTTTACCTTTACCTTATCCTGCCCACAGGTGTGGTTCAACAACAAGGGTTGGCACGCCATGGTGTCCTTCGTCAACGTGGCGAACAACGGTCTCCTGCGGGCGAGCCTACCTGCCGGTGCCGACCCCTCGCGTTACGGCATCACGGCCATCAACCACCCGCTCAACTTGACCAAAGAGCAGCTCTCGGAGGCGGCCCTGTGAGTAGATGGCGCAGAAGCGTTGGGGAGGTCTCTGGGCGCCGTGATTGGCTGCGCTGCTGTGACATCACGGAAGCTCGTGGGTGCTCCCATTGCTCTTGGAGTTGGGGGACGGCATTCCCGTTCGTGGAAACCGGGAATTGGGTTGGTTTTTGCCTCTGAATTCTGGTTCCTGGGGATCACGCAGACGGGGAGGGTTTCGGTCAAGTTTCTGTTGTCCTTGTGGACTTTCCAAAGTCATCTAGCCAGCACCATTTACATGAAGAAGCAGGGACTGGTCTCTGCCCCACCCAGCTTCCAATCCAAACGCCGGCTATGGCCAAATGCTATGAGCTTATTAGCAGCGAAAAGATTTTAAATAAATTTTTACTTACACTTTTCAGATAATCTAAATTTCATTGATTTTACAGTCATTTGGACATTTTTAAAACTTCCTTCCCCATCTTTTCTGTGGTCCCTTAAATTTATTTTTAATATTGTCTGCGTATCCAACTTAACTTACTCATTTTTTAATCTTCTTTAAATATATACTCTTATGTAAATAATAACATTCAAATTCAAATTAATCATATGTACACTTCTATATATACTCTTATGTAACTGCAAGTTATTACAATAATCCCGCCAGGGTTTTTATCTGTTTACAATTTGTCTGTAAATAGTCAATAAACCGTTTCCGTTCTTTTATATATAAAAAAGTTTATCTTGATTTCTTATTCTTCCAGTAAGGTTTCGCTAGAGATGGGTAGACCTGGGGGGAAAACAGGGAAATTGGAAAAGTCGTTTTTTGTTGGAGAAATTGAAAAAAAAAACCAGTTTGATATAGTTTGAATATTCCACACACTTCCCCCCCCAATTGTTCCGGGGGAAAAAAGCTTTGGAAAAAACCAGGGGGGACCTGATTCCCCCATTTTTCCAAGTCGTCCCCCCCGGCCTTCCAACCTCTAGGTTTTGCCATTTCTGCACATTCTGTAAGTTTTTATGTCCGTTCTTCCTTTGCTGGGACTTCTTAACAGCAAAGATCAGAGACGGAAAAACTCACTGAGGACTGGAAACTTTTTACTGGGTATTCAAAGAACTGCTATGAATTCCAGCATGGCTTGAAAGATGAGCAACAGAGAGTGAATTATTAAAGCAAATAGATTAAAACGACGGATTTATCCAATAGCATTGGCGCGAAATACGCAGCATTCAAGGGTAGATAGGGAAATCACGAAAGGGTTGGATAGATCAGTGTTTCCCAACCTTGGGCCTCCAGCTGTTTTTGGACTACAACTCCCATCATCCCTAGCTAGCAAGACCAGTGGTCAGGGATGATGGGAACTGTAGTTCAAAAACAGCTGGAGGCCCAAGGTTGGGAAACACTGGGATAGATAAAGTAACTTACTGTCTGTGTTAAAATTAGTTTTTTGTGTGCATGGAAAATAAATAAGATTACCGTATTTTTCGCTCTATAAGACGCACCAGACCACAAGACGCACCTAGTTTTTGGAGGAGGAAAACAAGAAAAAAAATACTCTGAATCTCAGAAGCCAGAACAGCAAGAGGGATCGCTGCGCAGCGAAAGCAGCAATCCCTCTTGCTGTTCTGGCTTCTGGGATAGCTGCGCAGCCTGCATTCGCTCCACAAGACGCACACACATTTCCCCTTACTTTTTAGGAGGGAAAAAGCGAGTCTTATAGAGCAAAAAATACGGTATTTGTTTTTTTAAGATATGAGCTCGTTTGGTCCCTGTTTCCTTCTCTCCCTCCTTCATCACGGAGGGTCAGAGTAGATGGGATGAGGTCCCTCTTCCCCGACTCTACTGCTTTCCTCCGATTCTCCTTCCGGCAGGATGGCCACGTCGGTGGATGTGCTGGTCTCCATCTGCGTGATGTTCGCCATGTCCTTCGTCCCGGCCAGCTTCGTCCTCTTCCTCATCGAGGAGCGCGTCAGCAAAGCCAAACACCTCCAGATCGTCAGCGGGATGAAGCCCGGCGTCTACTGGCTGGGCAACTTTGCCTGGGATATGGTAAGAAAAAGAGAGAAGCAAGGGTTGACGCCCTGGAAAACCGGACACATCCTCTTTCATTTAGGGAAGCTTTTAATGTTTAATAGGGACGCGGGTGGCGCTGTGGGTTAGACCACAGAGCCTAGGGCTTGGCGATCAGAAGGTCGGCGGTTCGAATCCTCGCAATGACGGGGTGAGCTCCCATCGCTCGGTCCCTGTTCCTGCCAACCTAGCAGTTCGATAGCACATCAAAGCGCAAGTAGATCAATAGGTACTGCTCCAGCGGGAAGGTAAACGGCGTTTCCATGCGCTGGTCTGGTTCGCCAGAAGCGGCTTAGTCCTGCTGGCCACATGACCCGGAAGCTGTACGCCGGCTCCCTCGGCCAATAAAGCGAGATGAGCGCCGCAACCCCAGAGTCGGCCACGACTGGACCTAATGGTCAGGGGTCCCTTTACCTTTAATGTTTAATAGACTATTGTATTTTAGTATTTTGATGGAAGCAGCCCAGAGTGGCTGGGGAAACCCAGCCAGATGGGCGGGGTATAAATACAGTGGACGCTCGGGTTGCGGATGTGATCCGTGCAGGAGGCACGTCCGCAAAACGCAGCGCCACATCTGCACACACGCGGGTTGCGATCCGGCACTTCTGCGCACGTGATCAGGAGAGTCCCGAAGTTGAAGCGCCACAGTGGAGCGTGGCCAACGCTGCGAACATGCCAGGGCCGGATTTAGGTTTGATGCGGCCCTAAGCTCCTGAAGGTCATGGGGCCCTTTATATGTCCAGCTGTCCTTTGTCCACAACAAATGGTTGCTGTTTTTGTGTTGCAGCCGGTCAAGCCCTACTCAGAGTAGACCTACTGAAACCAATGTCCCCAAGTCAGCTGGGTCTGTTGTTAGATTGGAAACCAATTCAGAGTTCCAAAATCCAGGCGGAGATATTCAGAATCTGAGCCTTCCCTTGTCAACATCTTGCCAAACTCACCTTTGCGTCTTCTCCTTCTTCTTCCAGTGCAACTACCTCGTTCCAGCTCTCCTGGTGGTGCTGATTTTCCTCTGTTTCCAGCAAAAATCGTACGTCTCCTTGGACAACTTGCCAGCTCTGATCCTACTGCTCCTCCTCTACGGGTAAGGCAGTTAGCGGTGTAGGGGTAAGAGATTCGATTCAGTCCACGCTTCCCAAAAGAATACGTAGAACAAAACACAGCTGCGTTTGAGTTTTTCCAGATTTTGCAGTACAGTTCTCTGGGACGCGGGTGGCGCTGTGGGTTAAACCACAGAGCCTAGGACTTTCCAATCAGAAGGTCGGCTTGCAGATAAAATACAAAAACACGGATAAAACAGAACAAGCTGCTTTATCCTTGTTGGGAACGTGGGCAGGGCCTTATCGGTGGTGGCAATTTGACATGAATTTTACTATCTAACGAGACCGTTGGTCCATAAAACGAAAGCAATAAACAACGTACTGCAGTCACACACTCCAGTCATCAGTAGCTGAACTGGGTTCCACACTGTCATGAAAACAAAAACAGCTGCTGAAACAAAAATGCAAAATAAATAGCAAAAACAGACCTCATCAAAACACTCAAATCGGAAGCGAAAACTCAAAACGGAGCACGTTCGGATTTCGAAAAAGGTTCGCAAACCGAAACACTTCCTTCCGGGTTTGCAGTGTTTGGGTTCTAAGTTGTTTGAGTGTTGTTGTTTAGTCGTTTAGTCGTGTCCGCCTCTTCGTGACCCCCTGGACCAGAGCATGCTAGGCCCTCCTGTCTTCCACTGCCTCCCGCAGTTTGGTCAAACTCATGCTGGTAGCTTGGAGAACACTGTCCCACCATCTCGTCCTCTGTCGTCCCCTTCTCCTTGCGCCCTCCATCTTTCCCAACATCAGGGTCTTTTCCAGGGAGTCTTCTCTTCTCCTGAGGTGGCCAAAGTCTTGGAGCCTCAGCTTCAGGATCTGTCCTTCCAGTGAGCACTCAGGGCTGATTTCCTTCCGAATGGAGAGGTTGGATCTTCTTGCAGTCCATGGGACTCTCAAGGACCAGAACTCAAAAGCATCCATTCTTCATTAAGAGTTTGAGTACCAAGGCGTTTGAGAACCAAGGTACTGCTGTATTTAGGATATTCTTCACATATTCAATGGTTCTTTTTCGTTTCCTCCTCTATCTTTGGCCGCTCCCAGCTGGTCCATCACCCCTCTGATGTACCCAGCCTCGTTCCTCTTCAGTGTCCCAAGCACTGCTTACGTGGTCTTGACATGCGTCAATCTCTTCATTGGCATCAACGGGAGCGTGGCCACCTTCGTTCTCGAGCTCTTCACCGACAAGGTAGGCTACGGGGACGACTGGGTCCTTGCGGGGTGGGGGTCCTGTGTGAGTGCCTGGAGGCGGTTGGAGGATGGATGGCGGCTAACAGATTGAGGTTGAATCCTGACGAGACAGAAGGACTGTTTTTGGGGGACAGTAGGCGGGCAGGTGTGGGGGATTCCCTGGTCCTGAATGGGGTCACTGTGCCCCATATCATCTTTTTTTTAAAAAAAGAGAATAGCAGCCTCTTTTAGGAGGACTAGAAACTTGAGGCCGACAAAGCATTGGGATGCAGATTTTGGAAACCTTAACCCTGGAAGTCATTTATTTACGTAAGGTGCGGTTTGTGCGCATGCCTTGAAGCTTAAACAAACACCAATACTATTATTTTATTTATTTATTTATTTATTTATTTATTTATTTATTTATTTAAACAGAAGAGCAGCCTCCTTCAGGAGGACTGGAAACTTGAGGCCTGCAAAACAATGAGATGCAGAATTTGGAAATGTTAGACCTCCGGGTATTGGGCGATATATAAATTCAATATATAAAGTAATAATAATAATAATAATGTAGGAATTGGTTGTTATAATAATAATAATAATAATAATAATGTAGGAATTGGTTGTTATAATAATAATGTAGGAATTGGTTGTTATAATAATAATAATAATAATGTAGGAATTGGTTGTTATAATAAAAATAATAATGTAGGAATTGGTTGTTATAATAAAAATAATAATAATGTAGGAATTGGTTGTTGTAATAATAATAATAATAATAATAATAATAATGTAGGAATTGGTTGTTACGCTGTACTGGGGACGCCAACTTGGAACTCCTGTGAAGGAGAAGCCTGCTTATCCATGGGAATCTTTTTAAAAAGTAAATAAATATGCCTGCATGTGTTTGCTCCCCTCTCGTGAGCAGAAATTGAACGACGTCAACGTCATCCTTAAAAAAGTCTTCCTCATCTTCCCGCACTTCTGTCTTGGCCGTGGTTTGATCGATATGGTGAAGAACCAGGCGATGGCGGACGCCTTTGAGCGCTTCGGTGAGTGGCGCTTGGCGGCTGCCAAACTAAGCGAGGCAGCGGTTGCGCCTTGAGGTCCCTCCCATACGTACAATTCTTTAATTCTATTATTCCACGACCAGAAAGCATTTAGCTTTCCATCGCTTCCCTCGCCGCCGACCTGGAAGCTGGGCACTAGCAAAAACGGGTTGGATGGCGGATAACAGATTGAGGTTGAATCCTGACAAGACAGAAGGGCTGTTTTGGGGGGACAGGAGGCAGGCAGGTGTGGAGGACTCCCTGGTCCTGAATGGGACAACTGGGCCCAGGAAGGACCAGGTGCGCAGCCTGGGGGTCATTTTGGACCCACAGCTGTCCATGGAGGTGCAGGTCAGTTCTGTGTCCATCTGGTACGCAGGATGGACCCTCCCTGCCCACAGACTGTCTGGCCAGAGTGGTGCATGCTCTGGTTATCTCCCGCTTGGACTACTGCCATGAGCTCTAGGTGGGGCTACCTTTTGAAGGTGACCTGGAAACTACAACTAATCCAGAATGCGCCAGCCAGACTGGTGACTGGGGGCGGCCGCCGAAACCATATAACACCGGTCTTGACAAACCTACATTGGCTCCCAGTGCGTTTCCGAGCACAATTCGTTGGTGCTGACCTTGAAAGCCCTAAACGGCCTCAAAGGCCCAGTATCCCCGAGGGAGCGTCTCCATCCCGGACACCGGGGTCCATCTCTCGAGGGCCTTCTGGCATTTCCCTCATTGCGAGAAGCGAGGTTTCAGGGAACCAGGCAGAGGGCCTTCTTGGTGGTGGTGCTCGCCCTGTGGAACGCCTTCCCATCAGATGTCAAGGAGAGAAAGAACTACCTGACTTTTAGAAGACACCTGAAGGCAGCCCTGTTTAGGGAAGTATTTAATGTTTGAAGTTTAATTGTGTTTTTAATCTTCTGTTGGAAGCTGCCCAGAGTGGCTGGGGAAACCCAGACAGATGGATCGTGTATAAGTAATAAATTATTACTATTATTATTATTAGTTTGTCTTTACGAATATTCTGCACAGACACGCAGCTATCCCTCTACAACTGGAGAAAACCCAAAACCGATTAAGCCTGCCTCTCCATTTTTCTCTCGCCAGCAGAGGCTGCTCTCTGTTCATGTTTACATCTCTTCCCCTGTGTAGGTGACCGAAAATTCATTTCTCCTCTAAGCTGGGACTTAGCAGGCAAGAACATCTTCGCCATGGCTGTGGAAGGAGCCGTTTTCTTTGCCTTCACTCTCCTGGTGCAGTACAAATTCTTCTTCTCTTTCCGGTGAGGGGGCTGTGTGTCTCAGTGGTCAGAGCCAACTGCCCCGCATGCAGAAAGGCAGGGCTTCGAGGTCAGCGTGGCCTTTGGGGCACCGAACCGTCTCCGGATAAAAGGCAGCTTTCCATGCTCCTGTTACGGCAATCCTTTATGAGGACTAGAATCTTAACGTTATTTTTAGGTTTGGGGGGGGCGGCCGCTGTTTGAAAACGCACCCTGTTTGAACCAGCTCTTTGTGCAGAATCATGGGGACTAGAATCCTGATTTTTTTAGCGCTCGGTGGCAGAGCTATCATGCAGGAAAGTCTCAAGTCCATTCCTTGCCGTCTCCTTTTAGAGCTCCCTGAAGATCGCCGGCTTCCGCAGAACGCGGGCCCCTTGATCTCAGGGTTCTGGGTTCGAGCCCTGCGTCGGGCAATAGTTTGGAAGCAGGGTGGATTTGATTTAAATCAAATTGATTTAAAGCTCTGCCTCTTCCCCGGCGCCCCACGCCACTTGCCTCTATGGGCAAGACGCCCCTTTTTGGAGAGAGGTAAAAGGAGGACGGGGACGCAGGTGGCGCTGTGGGTTAAACGACAGAGCCTAGGGCTTGCCGATCGGAAGGTCGGCGGTTCGAATCCCCACCACGGGGGGAGCTCCCGTTGCTCGGTTAGCCCTGCTGGCCACATGACCCGGAAGCTGTATGGCGGCTCCCTTAGCCAATAAAGCAAGATGAGCGCTGCAACCCCAGAGTCGGCCACGACTGGACCTAACAGTCAGGGGTCCCTTTACCTTTACCTTTACATTTGTCCCACAAAGTCTAGGGCTTGCTGATCAGAAGGTCAGCAGTGCAAATCCCCGCAATGACGGGGTGAGCTCCCGTTGCTCGGTCCGTGCTCCTGCCAACCTAGCAGTTCGAAAGCACATCAAAGTGCAAGTAGATAAATAGGTACCGCTCCGGCGGGAAGGTAAACGGCGTTTCCGTGCGCTGCTCTGGTTCGCCAGAAGCAGCTTAGTCATGCTGGCCACACGACCCGGAAGCTGTACACCGGCTCCCTCGGCCAATAAAGCGAGATGAGCGCCGCAACCCCAGAGTCGGCCACGACTGGACCTAATGGTCAGGGGTCCCTTTGCCTTTTAAAAGGATCACTGGTGGTGCCGGCTGGCCGCGGCAGACCCGATGGAGGGGTCTTTACGTTGCCTTCCCCTTCCAGGCCCTCCCCGGTCAAGGAGTCCCCGCTGGGAGAAGAGGACGAGGATGTTGCCAAGGAACGGAAAAGGGTCACCAGCGGGGTACCGGCCACAGACATCCTCGTACTGCAGCAGCTGACGAAGGTGTGGGGGGCAGGGGGGCGAGCAGGGAGGTGCAAACGCACGGCACGTTTTGACGGACGATTGATTTCTTTAAGGCGTTTGTGTCTCGCTAGGGAAAGGTCCTTCCAGTTCCCCTTCTCGTTTCCCCCCAACTTTAAATTGGGCTCCCCACATTTTGCAGCCATTTGCAATTGATTGCTAGTACCGTCGTCCCTAGGGACCCGGGTGGTGCTGTGGGTTAAACCACAGAGCCTAGGACTTGCCGATCAGAAGGTCGGCGGTTCGAATCCCCTGTCTGGAGGGCGGAGCAGGAAGATGCCCCTTTGCCATGTGCTGTGTGCTGGGCCTGGGGTAACCTGTGAAACGCGGTCCAGGTCCGGTCCAGGTCCGGAGGTTCCGCTAAGAGTCAGTCCGACAGGGCCAAGGCAGGAAATGAGGCAGGAAACCATGCAAGGACAGGTACAGGATCTAGCATACAGCAATGTTGCTCCCACAACCAGGGTAGCGGCCGGTCCTGATCCCCCTGTTTCGTCCGAAGGCAAGCACTCATCCTGCGAGTCCTCAGTCTCTGCAGCTCAGGAGACGTCGGTGGGTGACTAGACCCAGGGGCCGCCTCAGCCTCCCCTGACCCAACCGGTAGTGGAGCAGCTGTAAGTTATGGCCCAGCTGGAGGCAATGAGGTCATCCCCACATCTGGAGCCAGGGCAGGATCAGGCCCCTGACTCGGCCCAGCTGGTGTTTGTTGCAGGGGAACCTGTGCAGACTGGGGCTCTTCAGAATCAGGCCCCAGACTCTGTTCAGATGATGCCTAAGGCAAAGGATCCGGTGCAGACTGAGTCCCCTCTGGTTCCTAGTCCGAACTCGAGTCCCAAGCCACCACACGCAGGAAATGTGTCAATCTGGCAGCGCTCCCTAGTGGGTGGGGAGAGGAATTCACATGTGACCGCCAGCCTGCAATTCTTCCCCCAGATCTACCGGAGGACCAAGAAGCCCGCGGTGGATCGCCTGTGCGTGGGGATCCCTCCGGGGGAAGTAAGTGACCTCGCGGGGAAGGAATCGGGCGTTCTTGAGGAGAGGCATATTTAGGGGAACTGAATTTAATTCTAAATTATATTCCGGAAAGGTGGGAGATTTCAAGGGGTCAAAAAATAAATAAATGGATGTACTGTGCTATATTATAGGGATGCGGGTGGCGCTGTGGGTTAAACCACAGAGCCTAGGACTTGCCGATCAGAAGGTCGGCGGTTCGAATCCCCGCAATGACGGGGTGAGCTCCCGTTGCTCAGTCCCTGCTCCTGCCAACCTAGCAGTTCAAAAGCACGTCAAAGTGCAAGTAGATAAAAGGTACCGCTCTGGCGGGAAGGTAAACGGCGTTTCCGTGCGCTGCTCTGGTTCTCCAGAAGCGGCTTAGTCCTGCTGGCCACATGACCCGGAAGCTGTACGCCGGCTCCCTCGGCCAGTAAAGCGAGATGAGCGCCGCAACCCCAGAGTCGGCCACGACTGGACCTAATGGTCAGGAGTCCCTTTACCTTTACTGTGCTATATTAGAAGCAAAAAACCTTGTTTTGATGAATTGGAAGAGCCGCAAAAAGATTCCGTTGAGCACATGGATTGATAATATGGCGAGATTAGCTACAGACGAGCGAATTGCATGTCAACCCAAAACAAGAATAGATAAATATGAATAAATCCAGGGACGGAATTTGTCCGGGGACAGATTTGCAAATCCGGGGACTGTCTCCTGGAATCAGGGACGTCTGGTAATCCTAACGTACCTACCTGCAAACCTGTGGTCTCTGGACTTTTTGCCAAATTGGAAAGGGGAGTTACCATATTTTTCGCTCTATAAGACGCACCAGACCACAAGACGCACCTAGTTTTTGGAGGAGGAAAACAAGAGAAAAAAAATTCTGAATCTCAGAAGCTAGAACAGCAAGACGGATCGCTGCGCAGCGAAAGCAGCAATCCCTCTTGCTGTTCTGGCTTCTGGGATAGCTGCGCAGCCTGCATTCGCTCCATAAGACGCACACACATTTCCCCTTACTTTTAGGAGGGGAAAAGTGAGTCTTATAGAGCAAAAAATACGGTACTTTCTGCACCGGGCGAAGGAAGGGATGTGAGAGGACAATTGATTTTTTGAAACTGTATTTGTGCTGATTTTGTAAGCTGCTGCTGGGGCCTTGTTAGAAGGACTGATGGCTTGTAATGTTCGACGGCTATGTTTTCTAAAAAATAAAACTAAGCAAAGATATTGCGGGCGGCCTTTTAGTTCTGCGCCCCCAGTCGCTGTGCGCACACTGTGTTGGCGCAAAAGTCCAACCCAAACTTTCCCCGCAGTGTTTCGGTCTCTTGGGAGTCAACGGCGCCGGGAAAACGTCAACATTCAAAATGCTAACAGGAGACTCTGAGGTGACGTCCGGGAAGGCCTTTCTGAAAGGCTACAGGTGAGTGCCGATTGGAAAAAAACCCCCATAAATCTAAATCAAGTAAGTGTTGGAAATCTAAAGAGAAAGAAGGTTCTGTTTATCATACGCGGTGGTCTTGTAGTAAGGTTAAAGCTTCACTGGAAAATGATATATAATGCAATGAAAAGGATGTTTAAAATAACATTTGTAAAAAAACAAACAAACCCAGAAGCTTTTCTTTTGGGGAATTATAAGGACAGAACTGGGAGCCAATGCAGATCTCTCAGGACCGGTGTTATGTGGTCCCGGTGGCCGCTCCCAGTCCCCAGTCTGGCTGCCGCATTCTGAATTGCAGTTTCCGGGTCAGCTTCAAAGGGAGCCCCACGTAGAGCGCATTGCAGTAGTCCAAGCGGGAGATAACTAGAGCATGTATCACTCTGGCCAGACAGTCTACGGGCAGGGAGGGTCTCATCCGGCATACCAGATGGAGCTGCCCTGGACACAGAATTGACCTGCGCCTCCATGGACAGCTGTGAATCCAAAATGACCCCCAGGCTGCACACCTGCTCCTTCAGGGGCACAGTTGCCCCATTCAGGACCAGGGAGTCCCCCACACCTGCCCGCCTCCTGTCCCCCAAAAACAGTCCTTCTGCCTTGTCAGGATTCAACCTCAATCTGTCAGCCGCCATCCATCCTCCAACCGCCTCCAGGCACTCACACAGGACCTTCGCCACCTTCACTGGTTCTGATTCAAAGGAGAGGTAGAGCTGGGTGTCATCTGTGTACTGATGAACACCCAGCCCAAACCCCCTGATGATCTCTCCTAGCGGCTTCATATAGATATTAAAAAGCATGGGGGAGAGGAGGGAACCCTGAGGCACCCCACAAGTGAGAGCCCAGGGGTCTGAACACTCACCCCCCAACACCACAAATTTAAGAAAGGGCGGGGGAGAGACCTGGGTTAACCTGCCATGATCTTTGCTTCTTGTTTCAAAGCCGTCTCTCTCTCCAATTCCCACTTTCCTAACCCTCACCCCACCTACAGCGTAATCACTGACCTGCAAGCCGTCCACCAGAACATGGGCTATTGCCCCCAGTTTGACGCCATCAACGACCTGCTAACCGGACGCGAACATCTCGTCTTCTACTCTCGCTTGCGCGGGGTCCCAGAGACCGAGATTCCCGGGGTGAGAGTTGCCAAAAAAGGGCCGGCTCTCTGGCGCCCTGGCCAAAAAAGCACTCTGCGCATTCTCAGACGGTGCCTTGGTTATTTATTACAGTCGTACCTTGGATCTCGAAAGCCTTGGCTCCCGAACAAATCGGCTCCCGAACGATCCAAACCCAGAAGCGTCTGTTTGATAATGTGTGGTTTGCTATGCCTAGTAAAGGATAACTGTATTTACCAAGGGACGTGGGTGGCGCTGTGGGTTAAACCACAGAGTCTAGGACTTGCCAACCAGAAGGTCGGCGGTTCGAATCCCCACAATGACGGGGTGAGCTCCCGTTGCTCGGTCCCAGCGCCTGCCAACCTAGCAGTTCGAAAGCACGTCAAAGTGCAAGTAGATAAATAGGTACCGCTCCGGCGGGAAGGTAAACGGTGTTTCCGTGCGCTGCTCTGGTTCGCCAGAAGCGGCTTAGTCCTGCTGGCCACATGACCCGGAAGCTGTACGCCGGCTCCCTCGGCCAGTAAAGCAAGATGAGCGCCGCAACCCCAGAGTCGGCCACGACAGGACTTAACGGTCAGGGGTCCCTTTACCTTTATATTTACCAAACCCAGAAATGAGCGTTCCAGTTTCCGAATGGTTTTTGGAAGGTGAACGTCCGACGGGGCTTCCGGTTGGCTGCAGGAGCTTCCAAGTGGAAGCTGCTCTTTGGTTTCCAAACGTTTTGGGAAGTCGAACGGACTTCCTGGAACGGATTCCGTTCGACTTCCAAGGTACGCCTGTATTATTATTATTGATGTGGGCAAATCTAGGCTCCGTTGTCTCTGCCTGCCGTTCGCTCTGGCGCCCCCTGCTGCTAGGCTCCCCACCTCTTGCCCAACCGGTATCTCTCTCCCTGCCAGGTGGTCAAATGGGGACTGTCAACGCTTGGTCTGTCGGCCTACGCAGACAGGCCCGCCTGGACGCTACAGCGGCGGCAACAAACGGAAGCTCTCCACGGCCATCGCGCTCATCGGAGCACCGCCGGTCATTTTCCTGGTCAGTGATGGGGAGTGCCATCACTGTTTTTCGAGCCGGAAGGGTGTGTGTGTGTTAGCGGGGTGGGCAAAAACTTGGCGAGGCTTGAAATAGCCTGGAGAAGAGGGAGGTTAAGGGGTGATATGATAGCCATGTTCAAATATATAAAAGGATGTCACATAGAGGAGGGAGAAAGGTTGTTTGCTGCTGCTCCAGAGAAGCGGACACGGAGCAATGGATCCAAACTACAAGAAAGAAGATTCCACCTCAACATTAGGAAGAACTTCCTGACAGTAAGAGCTGTTCGACAGTGGAATTTGCTGCCAAGGAGTGTGGTGGAGTCTCCTTCTTTGGAGGTCTTTAAGCAGAGGCTTGACAACCATATGTCAGGAGTGCTCTGATGGTGTTTCCTGCTTGGCAGGGGGTTGGACTCGATGGCCCTTGGCTTGAATTTCCTTGTTTGCGGGTTCCAGGACGAGCCGACGACGGGGATGGACCCAAGGGCAAAACGCTTCCTTTGGAACTGCATCCTTGGCGTGATAAGGGACGGCCGGTCGGTGGTCCTCACGTCCCACAGGTAACAAATAATAATAATAATAATAATAAATATAATAATAATAATAATAATAATAATAATAATGATGTTGTATTATTTATACCCCGCCCATCTGGCTGGGCTTCGCCAGCCACTCTGGGCGGCTTCCAACAGAACATTAAAATACAAAACCTATTAAACATTAAAAGCTTCCCTAAACAGGGCTGCCTTCTGATGTCTTCTAAAAGTCTGGTAGTTGTTGTTCTCTTTGACATCTGGTGGGAGGGCGCCACTACTGAGAAAGCCCTCTGCCTGGTTCCCTGTAACTTGGCTTCTCGTAGAGAAGGAACCGCAGAAGGCCCTCGGAGCTGGACCTCAAGTGTCCGGGATGGATGATGGGGGTGGAGATGCTCCTTCAGGGATACTGGGCCATTTAGGGTTTCAAGGTGAGCACCAACACTTTGAATTGTGCTCGGAAACATCCTGGGAGCCAATGAAGGTCTTTCAGGACCGGTGTTATGTGGTCCCGGCAGCCGCTCCCAGTCCCCAGTCTGGCTGCCACGTTCTGATTAGTTGTAGTTTCTGGGTCACCTTCAAAGGTAGCCCCACGGAGAGTGCATTGCAGTAGTCCAAGCGGGAGATAACCAGAGCATGCACCACTCTGGCCAGACAGTCTGCAGGCAGGGAGGGTCTCATCCTGCGTCCCAGACGGAGCCGGCCCGGACACAGAACTGACCTGTGCCTCCATGGACAGCTGTGAGTCCAAAATGACTCCCAGGCTGCACACCTGGTCCTTCGGGGGCACAGTTGCCCCATTCAGGACCAGGGAGTCCCCCACACCTGCCCGCCGCCGTCCCCCCAAAACCGTCCTTCTGTCTTGTCAGGATTCAACCTCAATCTGTCAGCCCGCCATCCAGCCTCCAACTGTCAAAGGCAAAAATCTCTCTCTCTCGCCTTCTCGTTATTTTGCTATTATGATTATTATTATTATTATTATTAGTCCAGGCAGATCTGCAAAAGGCTCCATGCCTCCCTCCCAGCTACTGGGGTGAATATCCAGGCAGAAATTCCACAGGGCAGATTCTCCTCCATTTACCGGAGAGGCACCTTCTTAAAAGAATCGGGGTGAGGCCGAAAGGAAGCTAAACTGCCTTTTCTTCTCGTTCTTTCTCCCACCTGCTAGCATGGAGGAGTGTGAGGCTCTTGCACCAGGATGGCGATCATGGTGAACGGCCGTTCCGATGTCTAGGGAGTGTCCAGCACCTGAAGAACAAGTAAGCCTCTGGCGGCGATGGCAAAGGGTTTCTTGTATGATAATGTGCTGTTTGGGGGTGGGGTTTCCAGTCCTTAAAGGCCACCCCCTTTACTCCAGACCACGCCCCTCGCATAAGCCACACCTCCTCTCTGCAGCCACACCCTCACAAAAGCCACCCCCTCGCATTAAAAGCCACACCCCCTCACATTAAGCCACACCCCCTCACAAAAGCCACACCACCCTCCTCTCTAGCCAACACCCCTTCACATAACCACACCCTCCTCTCCATCCACATTCCCTCACATAAAAACCACACCTCTCTGCAGGCCCAACACCCCTCGGGCATAATCCCACACCCCTCTCTTAGGCCCACACCCTCAACAAACCACCACCACTTCTCTTGCAGCCACACCCAATCGAATAAGCCACACCCCTGAATAAGCCACACCCCCTCTCTGCAGCCACCACTCTTGCATATCAGGACATAGAGAAGGGCGAGTAGAGGGAATAAAACGCATAAATGTAATTGCTTTGTGGATGTGATCAGAATTATTGTCAATGAATCAAACGCCAGTCAACACAATGCCATTCATCGTGAAAAACAATGGCTTGCATCGCGATGTTTTATAATTCCTCATAGTAATCCCATCTGATCTTATGGAGGACTCCCTGGTCCTGAATGGGGTCGCTGTGCCCTGAAGGACGAGGTGTGCAGCCTGGGAGTCATTTTGGACTCACAGCTGTCCATGGAGGCGCAGGTCAGTTCTGTGTCCAGGGCAGCTCCACCTGGTACGCAGGCTAAGACCATCCCTGCCCGCGGACTGTCTCTCCAGAGTAGTGCATGCTCTGGTTATCTCCCGCTTGGACTACTGCAATGCGCTCTCCGTGGGGCTCCCTTTGAAGGTGACCCGGAAACTACAATTAATCCAGAATACGGCAGCCAAACTGGGGACTGGGAGTGGCCGCCGAGACCATATGACACCGGTCTTGAAAGACCTACATTGGCTCGCAGGACGTTTCCGAGCACAATTCAAAGTGTTGGTGCTGACCTTTAAAGCCCTAAACGGCCTCAGTCCAGTATCCCTGAAGGATCATCTCCACCCTCATCGTTCAGCCCGGACACCAGGGTCCATCTCCCGAGGGCCTTCTGGCGGTTCCCTCCCTGCGAGAAGCCAAGTTACAGGGAACCAGGCAAAGGGCCTTCTCGGTGGTGGCACCCGCCCTGTGGAACGCCCTCCCAAGATAGTCAAAGAAACAATAACTACCAGATTTCAAGACATCTGAAGGCAGCCCTGTTTAGGAACTTTATATGGACTTTGATAGATGGTGGTATAAATTGTAGATGTATGTATTCGTGTTCTGTAATGGAAGCCCGCCCAGAAGTGGCTGGGGAAAGCCCAGCCGAGATGGGGGGGTGGATAAAAGAGGATAAATATGATATGTTATTATGTATTAGTTGTTTTCTGCGCTCCAGAGACTAACAGTTACAGACCCCGGTCTCTTTCGAAGCTGGTGCTCAAGGAGTGTGTGGAGTCCCTCTGAGTCTTAAGCAGAGGCTGACAGCCATATTCAGGTGCCTCTGATCGGTGTTCCTGCTTGGCAGGGGTTGACTCGAGCCCTTTGTCTCTTCCAACTCTATGATCTATGACCAGTTCGGAACGTACACCATGTCTCGGGCGTCCAGCGCGACCTGGCCCTTGGAGAAATCATCCGGGATTCTTTCCCGGAATCATCTTGAAGGAGAAGCACCATTGCACCCTCCAGTACCAGCTACCTTCTCGCAGCTGGCTCCCTTGGCCAACATCTTCGGCATCCTCGGCTCACCGCCGACCACCTACCACATCGAAGATTACTCCGTCTCTCAAAACGACCCCGACCAGGTGAGGCCGGCAGCGTGAGTGGGGACCCCCTAAAGGTAAAGGTAAAGGGACCCCTGACCATTAGGTCCAGTCGTGGCCGACTCTGGGGTTGCAGCGCTCATCTCGCTTTATTGGCCGAGGGAGCCGGCGTACAGCTTCCGGGTCATGTGGCCAGCAGGACTAAGCCGCTTCTGTCGAACCAGAGCAGCGCACGGAAACACCGTTTACCTTCCCGCTGGAGTGGTACCTATTGATCTACTTGCACTTTGACGTGCTTTCGAACTGCTAGCTTGGCAGGAGCAGGGACCGAGCAATGGGAGCTCACCCCGTCATTGCGGGGATTCGAACCGCCGACCTTCTGATCGGCAAGTCCTAGGCTCTGTGGTTTAACCCACAGCGCCACCCATGTCCCTTGGGGACCCCCTCCCCCCAAAACCTTACCAAACAAAGCTTCTGCCTGTCTTGTCTCCCTTCTCGCTTCTGAGAATCCTCCCAGTTTCCTTCTGATTTCTGCAGTCATAAGGACTAATAACTTAACTTTAGAGGTTGGGTCCTTGAAGGTAACTTCGGCCGGTCCGAAATGGAGCGGTTTTGAAAAGAATAACGCTATTAAAAATGTAATGGAGGATGGATGGCGGCCAGCAGATTGAGGTTGAATCCTGACAAGACAGAAGGACTGTTTTTGGGGGACAGGGAGCAGGCAGGTGGGGGCGGACTTCCTGGTCCTGAATGGGGTCACTGTGCCCCAGAAGGACCAGGTGCGCAGCCTGGGAGTCATTTTGGACCCACAGCTGTCCATGGAGGCGCAGGTCAGTTCTGTGTCCAGGGCAGCTCCATCGTGGTACGCAGGATGAGACCCTCCCTGCCCGCAGACTGTCTGGCCAGAGTGGTGCATGCTCTGGTTATCTCCCGCTTGGACTACTGCCATGCGCTCTCCGTGGGGCTACCTTTGAAGGTGACCCGGAAACTACAACTAATCCAGAATGCGGCAGCTAGACTGGGGACTGGGAGCAGCTGCCGAGACCACATAACACCAGTCCTAAAAGACCTATATTGGCTCCCAGGACGTTTCTGAGCACAATTCAAAGTGTTGGGGCTGACCTTAAAAGCCCTAAATGACCCAGTATCCCTGAAGGAGCATCTCCACCCCCATTGTCCAGCCTGGACACCTGGGTCTATGTCCCAAGGGCCTTCTGGCGGTTCCCTCCTTGCGAGAAGTGAGGTTACAGGGAACCAGGCAGAGGGCCTTCTCGGTGGTGGCGCCCTCCCTGTGGAACACCCTCCCTTCATATGTGAATGAAATAAGCAGCTATATTATCTTTAAAAGACATCTGAAGGCTGTTCAGGGAAGTTTTTAATATTGTTTTTAACACTCAATCGGAAGCCGCCCCGAGTGGCTGGGGAAGCTCAGCCAGATGGGCGGGGTATAATAATAAATACCCCGCCCATCTGGCTGAGCTTCCCCAGCCACTCGGGGCGGCTTCCGATTGAGTGTTAAAATAATAAATTATTCCGATTGAGTGTATAATAATAAATTATTATTATATTATTATTATAATAATATCCTCTTTTGCCTTTCTCTCACCGCCCCGTTCCCTTTCGCCGCAAGGTGTTCGTTCACTTCGCCAAAGACCAAAGCGACGACGATTGCTGCCCCGTGGACCACCCCACGGCCCCCAGCCGCTGGAGAAGAATTCTTGGTTTCCTGGAGGACAAGAACGTAGAAGAAACCCGGGTCTGAGAGACGCGATCCGGACTCAAACCTCGTTTTGAGGGTGGGCGTTGGGGGGTTTTCCACGCCCCTGAAGGTGGACTTGGACCCACAACAGAGAAACCCGATTTCCTTGCGTCTCAGAGGCGCTGCCTTCTCAAAGGAGCGAATGTAAAGACAGGGTCTCTTGGCGGCCAACGCTTAACAGCCAGCGCCCCTCATTCTTCGATCCCTCCGGTAAGGGGGGTCCGGAAAGCAGAGAAGAGGGTTCTCTGTAGGTCTGGAGCCGTGGGGGACGGGAAATGAATATGGAGATCCGAAACTACCTCGTTTGCCCTTCCCGAACCGATACACGAACGTAAAATGGGGCTGTTTTTCCGGGATTCGCGTTCTGCCGAATTTTCTCCCCGAGCAAAAATTGTGTATTTGCATACACACACGCGCACGCGAAGTATGTACTAGGTGCGGATCACATGCGGAAAATTGAGCATGGCTGTGAAAACATCCCGGAAGGTCTCGTTTACAAGACGGGAGCGGTTTGTCTGGTCCTCGTTTCCTCTCCTGCCCCCAACAAGGCGAGGGGGGGGGCGATTTATTTATGCAACTTTTAAAAGCTTTGTGCAAGCTGGTTTGAAAGTGCTGGGCCAGGCAGGAGCGGCGCTAGAGAAACCAACGATTAAAAGGTTTCTTTTTGGGGGGGGGTTGCAGATAGATAAAGGGGCGGAACGGGAGGTGTTTAGAGAACACGGGCGTATGGCTGCTATGCATCGATAAAATAACTTATTCTTGCTTTTGCTGCTAGCCCATTCTGAGCAGAGTCTGCCCCCTCCTCACTTTACTTTGCAGTTGTTGATATTTTGCAGGTTAATTTCCTTCTGCACCAGTTGAATGTGTCAAACGCACTGGGATATCAGGCGTCTTTGCAATTGCTCTGCGATTCCCCACTACTGCCGATTGGGGGCGCTAATGTCATAGGGGGCCTGTTCTCTGGGGTGAACCCTACAGCTTGCATTTGGGACCCCCCCCGTCTTTCGGCGACTTTTGCTTTCTTTCTGGGGTGCCCCCTTTTAAAGGACGGAGGAGGAGGTTTCGCTCCTGAGCTATGTTTCCCACAGGAAGATTTTAAATCGGAGAGCCTGAGACTTCGCTGCCCCATAACCTCCAAACCCCCAGGGGGTTCGACATGAGGACCCACAGAAATTGCAGGGACCGCTGGGGGTTTGGAGACTATCACAATCTCAAAAGCCACAACTTCCCTCATTTTGATGCAGAAGGAAGCTCCGCATAGCGCTGACTGGCTGGTACCCGGGACGTCACCCACCCCCTTCGTTTTTCACACTTAAAAAAAAAGCCCTTTCTTTTTATTCTTTTTCTAAAAAAGTTAGAGGCTCACACGACCTGTGAATGTACACTCTGCACTTTCAGGGCGGGGGTGTTAAGAGGGGGGGAGTTTTCGAGGCAGCTGGCGTGGAAAGCAGGGAAGGAACCGGAGGCCGTGGTTGTGGGGCAGCGGCCCCCTAGATATCGTTGGGACTCCCGCCTCCCAGCATCCAAGACGGCCGATAGTCAGGGGTGATGGGGAGACAGAGTCCAGCAATATTTGAAGGGCCACAGGTTTTCCTCGAAATTGCATTCCTGTAGGAGATGGAATCGTGGAATTGTAAAGTTGCCATGGAGAAATTCCTCTTTTTAGAATTGGCATTGGCTCAAGGTCTAGGGAAGCCTGTATCCCTCCAGCTGTCGCTGGAACTATTTATTTTATTTTATTGATTATACATAAAATGTAACACAGCCTATGCAAAAAATAAAATAAACGCCTCAATTTGCAAGAGGCAGCAGAAAAAGCCTCATCTCCCATGAAGGATGGCAGTGTCTGTGTCCTTGGACTCCAGCTTCTCATCAGTCCCAGTATTCGGTACAGCCATGGGTGATGGGTTATGTAGTCCAGCAACCGTGGATGATGGGTTATGTAGTCCAGCAACCGCGGATGAAGGTCAACGGCGTTTCCGTGCGCTGCTCTGGTTCGCCAGAAGCGGCTTAGTCCTGCTGGCCACGTGACCCGGAAGCTGGACGCCGGCTCCCTCGGCCAGTAAAGCGAGATGAGCGCCGCAACCCCAGAGTCGGCCGCGACTGGACCTAATGGTCAGGGGTCCCTTTACCTTTATGCATAGTTTTGGGGAATGAGTGGTCGCTGCAATTTTCCAGGAAAAAGAACGCCTTTGGGATTCAAAGCACACGGCAGTTCCCACTTCTTACAATCTGGGGGTTCTGGGAATTTGCAGCTGGCAGTGGCTAGCTCACGTGGCAGGATTCGAACTCGGCTCCTGGCGTACCCCCGAGCTACTTTGCTGTCCTTTCTGTGGACGGGGGCTGCTCACCCCCATCGCATCTTCTGCCTTCAGCTCCTTATGCTTATATGCTGGAAACAAACAAATATAGATATATTTACTGAATAAAAATGCTATGTTCTGTTAAGAACGCCTCTTGCCACCTCTGTGCGTCTGTCCGTAGAATCATAGAGTCAGAGGGGCAGAGCGTCGGAATGGTTTCATTAGCACCCCTGCTGGTTGGCGGAGGAAAACGAATGAATCTTTATTTGCGTCGGCCACAGCAATAAAACAATACTATATACAGTCATACCTCGGGTTACAGACGCTTCAGGTTGCGTGTTTTTGAGTTACGGATGCGCCGAAAAAATCCATATTCAGATACATCACCTGATCTGAAAGCATCTTTTATCATTACCCGAAAGCTTTCTAGACGCTGCTTAATAGCAAAATAATTTTAAGATCTGTTTACGGAGATGGACGGATTCCCCCTCACAAGCCCCCGCAGACAATTGCGTTGCCTCTAGCCATCTTGGGGAGCTAATAATAATAATAATAATAATAATAATAATAATAATAATAATAATTTATTATTTATACCCCGCCCATCTGGCTGGGTTCCCCCAGCCACTCTGAGCAGCTTCCAACAAAACACTAAAACACAATAACCTGTTATACATTAAAAGCTTTCCTAAACAGGGCTGCCTTCAGATGTCTTCTAAAAGTTTGGTAGTTGTTTTTCTCTTTGACATCTGGTGGGAGGCGTTCCACAGGGCGAGAGCCACCACCAAGAAGGCCCTCTGTCTGGTTCCCTGTAACTTGGCTTCTCGCAATGAGGGAACCGCCAGAAGGCCCTCGGAGCTGGACTTCAGTGTCCGGGTAGAACGATGGGGGTGGAGACGCTCCTTCAGGTATACTGGGCTGAGGCCATTTAGGGCTTTCAAGGTCAGCACCAACACTTTGAATTGTGCTCGGAAACGTACTGGGAGCCAATGTAGGTCTTTCAAGACTGGCGTTATGCGGTCTCGGCGGCCGCTCCCAGTCACCCGTCTAGCTGCCGTGTTCTGGATTAGCTGTAGCTTCCGGGTCACCTTCAAAGGTAGCCCCACATAGAGTGCATGGCAGTAGTCCAACGAGAGATAACCAGAGCATGCACCACTCTGGCCAGACAGTCTGCGGGCAGATAGGGTCTCATCCTGCGTACCAGATGGAGCTGCGCTGGACACAGAATTAACCTGCGCCTCCATGGACAGCTGTGAGTCCAAAATGACCCCCAGGCTGCGCACCTGGTCCTTCAGGGGCACAGTCACCCCATTCAGGACCAGGGAATCTCCCACACCCACCCGTCTCCTGTCCCCCCAAAACAGTCCTTCTGTCTTGTCAGGATTCAACCTAAATCCGTTAGCCGCCATCCATCCTCCAGCCGCCTCCAGACACTCACACAGGGTTAACCACCAGCCTTCTCTCTCTCCCCCCCCCTTGTTTTTCCATTGGGGGAATTTTTCTTTTATATTCCTCCAGGAAGAAACAGCCAATCGATTGCCGCGGTGCCCACGCTAGTGCCTCTTCCCATTCTGCTATCTTTTATAAACCGCAAGAAGAAAAAAGAGGGGGAAAGGGGGGGGTTAAAAAATACAAGGAAAGGGTGTCGCTGTTTTTCTTCCTTCCTGGGGTTGCAAAGGGGGGGCAGGAAGGAGAGAAAATCCTCTTTCCACCCAGACGATGGAGAAGTCCATTTGCAACTCGTCCCACAGCAAAGAGGAGATCCAGCCCCTCCGGTATTTAAGGTAAGTTGGCTGCCTTGCGGGAAAACCCCCCCTGCCTTTCTCGCCACCCCCCCCCCCGGCGAAGCTCTTTGCGCACCTGTCCGGAGGCTGCACCTGTTGAGATTCTGTCTGCGACTGTAGCCAGGCAACGTTAAGGCGCTGTCCTCGGTAGTTGCGGGCTGGGGAAAGGGTTTGTGGGCCAAAGCAAGGAGGGGTATGTTTTCTCAAATTAAGGGGGGGGGGACAGGCAGGGTCTGTGATGGAGCCAGGGGTACCCCAATGCCAACGGACCCAGAGGGTGGGGAGATGATGATGGAGACATGGCAAAAAATGACCCAGCGGGGAGCTCGATTCGGGGACCGACTTTGGGGCAGGCTGGGTACTTGGGTGCAGTCGTCCGACGACTAGAGGGCACCACCTTGGCGAAGGCTTATTTAAAGACTGGGTATCTCTGCTGGTTAGAACATGCCAGTAACGGCAAGGTCGTGGGTTCGATCCCCGTATTTTTCTGGGGGGACACATACCCCTAAACATTTTGTGGATCTTAAATTGAGGGACGCGGGTGGCGCTGTGGGTTAAACCACAGAGCCCAGGACTTGCCGATCAGAAGGTCGGCGGTTCGAATCCCCGCAATGACGGGGTGAGCTCCCGTTGCTCGGTCCCTGCTCCTGCCAACCTAGCAGTTCAAAAGCACGTCAAAGTGCAAGTAGATAAATAGGTACCGCTCCGGCCGGAAGGTAAAGGTTTCTGTGCGCTGCTCTGGTTTGCCAGAAGCGGCTTAGTCATGCTGGCCACATGACCCAGAAGCTGTACGCCGGCTCCCTCGGTCAGTAAAGCGAGATGAGCGCCGCAACCCCAGAGTCGGCCACGGCTGGACCTAATGGTCAGGGGTCCCTTTACCTTTATTATTTCAGTATGAGTAGGGAAACGAGAGTATACCCCTAAACGTATTTTTTAAAGGGGGAAAAAAGCACTGGCCTGTATGGGACATTTTGCATTGCACCAGGGGGTCAGACTAGATGAGCGCCGGGGTCCCTTCCAACTCTACTGTTCTGCGACTCTGGTACTATGAACGAACCCTGTACAGGCGATGTGTGTGAAGCCAAAGGCGACATTGCTGCCGCCCAGAAAACACTCCTTTCGTAGGCCCAGCCCAGAACTGCAGGTTGCTAAACTGCGGAACTCTCCTCCACTGGATTGAACCCAACTACATGGCTTTAGGTGAGAATTAGGTGAATTCACGGGCGACACGGCTGCCGAGGCAGTGATGCTTCAGAATTTCAGTCGCTGGGGGGGGGGTCCCAAAGTGGGGGGAGCCGCTCTTGTGATCTGTTTCTCCTTGGGGGGGGTACGTTGTCGGATGGGCCCAATCCTGCAGCCTCCCCTTACACTTTTCCCACGCACAGCCCCATAAACTGGATTTTTGCTTCGCCGTCGCCCTGACCTTCCTCTTTTAAAAACCAATTTCCATTTAAAATTCTACTTTCGTGAATTGCAAAAGAATGTGTGCTGTTTCGCTCTCTGTCTTTTCAGATTATACTTTTCCCCCACAGACAATATGGTATCCAGGGGTAGGAGAAGGAGGAAATTAGAGGGAGGGGGTGATTATTTTTATTATTTATTGAATTAATATCCTGCCCCTGTGCCTGCAGGTCTCAGGCCGGATCCCAGAATAAAACCAGAATACAAAACCACAAAATGCATAACCAGAATTAAAACAACACCCCCCCCAAAAAAACCCCACATCTTGAAAGAATAATGAACATTATTTGCGGGGGGGGGGAGCGTTTTCAAAACATGGTATACCTGTGAGGTTTTTACATCTGTGTTTTTTGAGTCAGTCCTCTTTCTACCATATTTTTCCGTGTACAGCAAACCCCCGTGTATAAGATGCCCCCGATTTTGGGGGCGCTCAAAATTAAGAAAACGGGGGGAGCAATTGCCCACAATAGTTGAGCTTTTAATGCACTATCCGTGTATAAGACGCACCTTCCCCAAATTTCTTACATGATTTTTTAATAATAATAATAATAATAATAATAATAATAAACCCCTAGTCTTATGCATGGAAAATTACAGTATATGCATTTGTTAATTTATATGGGCAGCAAAGATCGGGGGCCACCGATCTGCATGGCTGGAACACCAAAAAGGATAATTTTTTTCCTCTCTTTGTAAACGCGTGTTTTGCAAAGAGCGACTCGCTCGCCTCTGATCTCCATGGCAACCATAAAACAAGCTTCGCTCTCGAGTGTGATGTGGGAGCAGAGAGAGATATATATTTTCCTCTCCAACGATGCTATTAAATTTGTCTCCTTTTCAGGGCTGGGGGGCACGCGAGAGAGAACGAGCGTGGATTTCTGCCGCCCGTTAAATCTCTTTTTCGTCTTGCACGTTTTTTGGGTTTGCACTTCCACTCTTAAGGAGACATCACCAGGGCTGAATTCAGAAGAGTCAAAGAAGCGTTTCATTTTATATATATATTTCCCCAATTTTTTTAATTCATTTTATAACACAAACAGAAAAACAAACAACAGAAACAGATTCTTGTCTTATCCTTATTTTTTCTAAACATTGTTAGGTGGGCTTCCCCAAGTCCCCCCTATCTGATTTTCATTTTAATTCATCTTTAGCAGTTTACATATATCAAAATTTCTAACCATCTTTTTTTTTTAACCACACTTAAAATAACTTCACATTTTATCACTTGCAAATAATACTGTTTTAAAATACGCTATCTTCTACTTCTAACCCTACAGCCTATATCCACTTCCATAGCTATTCTAAGATTTAAATATTAACATTTCCCCCCCCAAATATTCCTTAAACTTCTTCCAATCTTCTTCCACCATCTCTGGTCTCCCGGTCAGTTTGGCGAGTTCCATATAGTCCATCATCTTCATCTGCCATTCTTCTATGTTATGGTACTTTTACCGGAACGCCACAACAGCTGCCAGAATATTGATAGCAAAGAATGGGAAGAAACAAGATTTACCATCTATAGTAGCATTTCATTTAAATGTGTCAGAGACTTTGCACAAAACGTGGGGCTCACAGAAAACCCTCTGGTTTGGGTACCAGAAAAGTTGAAAATTAGATGATGGAGAAATTGGGGTCTCAAATAAGACCCTCTGGTTTGGGTACCAGAAAAGTTGAAAAGCAAATGATGGAGAAATTGGGGTCTCATAGAAGACCCTCTTGTTTGGGTACCAGGAAAGTTGAAAATTAGATGATGGGGAAATTGGGGTCTCAAATAAGACCCTCTGGTTTCGGTACCAGAATAGTTGAAAAGGAGGTGATGGAGAAATTGGGGTCTCATGGAAGACCCTCTGGTTTGGGTACCAGGAAAGTTGAAAATTAGATGATGGAGAAATTGGGGTCTCATAGAAGACCCTCTGGTTTGGGTACCAGAAAAGTTGAAAATTAGATGATGGAGAAATTGGGGTCTCAAAGAAAACCCTCTGGTTTGGGTACCAGAAAAGTTGAACAGCAGATGATGGAGAAATTGGGGTCCCACGGAAGACCCTCTGGTTTGGGTACCAGAAAAGTTGAAAAGGAGGTGATGGGGAAATTGGGGTCTCATAGAAGACCCTCTGGTTTGGGTACCAGAAAAGTTGAAAAGGAAATGATGGGGAAATTGGGGTCTCACAGAAGACTCTCTGGTTTGGGTAGCAGAAAAGTTGAAAAGGAGGTGATGGGGAAATTGGGGTCTCATAGAAGACCCTCTGGTTTGGGTACCAGAAGATGGGCAATGGAGCTTTGAGCGATGGACTGGGATGAGGAGGGAGAGGATGGAGGGAAGAAGGGAGCAAACTCTTCCCGGAATTGCAGTGCCGCTGCCCCCCTTAACTCGCCCCCCCCTCCCCCCCCAGCTCTGCCCAGCCATTGAAGCATTGTGGGAAGATTCTCTTTCCAAAGGCCTCTTATTGAGCGGTTGCCGTGGCGACGGGACCAAACGCTGCGGGAAGCTGAAAAGCCTTAGATTTCTTTTTTTTTTGGGGGGGGGTCTCAATCCAGCGAGAAGGAGAGACCGGCTGCTTTCCAGCGCGGCGTGAAAAGGGGGCTTATATCGGACAGTGCAAAACCGTGCATTGCGGGGGTGGGCCGGATGGCCTTTGGGGGGCCCCTTGTTTAGTCGTTTAGTCGTGTCCGCCTCTTCGTGACCCCCTGGACCAGAGCATGCCAGGCACTCCTGTCTTCCACTGTCTCCCGCAGTTTGGTCAAACTCATGCTGGTAGCTTTGAGAACACTGTCCCACCATCTCATTCTCTGTCAACCCCTTCTCCTTGTGCCCTCCATCTTTCCCAGCACCAGGGTCTTTTCCAGGGAGTCTTCTCTTCTCCTGAGGTGGCCAAAGTCTTGGAGCCTCAGCTTCAGGATATGTCCTTCCAGTAAGAACTCAGGGCTGATTTCCTTCTGAATGGAGAGGTTTGATCTTCTTGCAGTCCATGGGACTCTCAAGAGTCTCCTCCAGCACCAGAATTCAGAAGCATCCATTCTTCGGCGATCAGCCTTCTTGATGGTCCAGCTCTTGAACTATACAGACCTTTGTTGGCAAGGTGATGTCTCTGCTGAGATACCTACTAGGTCCATAAATTACCATATAGCATATATTCAACACAAAAAACTAGTGACAATTTGTTGTTGGCAAAGGACAGCTAGACATATAAAGGGCCCCGTTACCTTCAGGAGCTTAGGGCCTCATCGAACCTAAATACGGCCCTTCTACGGCCTCTGGAGAACAGGACTTCGGAGTATGAGGCCTCAAGCGCTGTGTTTCGCGGTTGTAGAGCCGCTACTTGATTACTGAATATGTACCTTTTCCTGAAGGTCCGTATAGTTCAAGCTTTGGTTTTCCCAGTAGTGATGTATGGAAGTGAGAGCTGGACCATCAAGAAGGCTGATCGCCGGAGAATGGATGCTTTTGAATTCTAGTGCTGGAGGAGACTCTGGAGAGTCCCATGGACTGCAAGAAGATCCAACCTCTCCATTCTTAGGGAAATCAGCCCTGAGTGCTCACTGGAAGGACAGATCCTGAAGCTGAGGCTCCAAGACTTTGGCCACCTCATGAGAAGAGAAGACTCCCTGGAAAAGACCCTGATGTTGGGGAAGATGGAGGGCGCAAGGAGAAGGGGACGACAGAGGACGAGATGGTGGGACAGTGTTCTCGAAGCTACGAACATGAGTCTGACCAAACTGCGGGAGGCAGTGGAAGACAGGAGTGCCTGGTGTGCTCTGGTCCAGGGGGTCACAAAGAGGCGGACACGACTAAATGACTAAAAACAAAAACAAACAAACCTTTTCCTTTGTCTTGCAGCAGAGCAGAAGCCTTGGCGATTGACAAAGAGCTCCTGGAAGAGTTTAGGTTCGGACAGCAGCAGCTGATTGAGATCTGGGGTCACGCTTGTGCCATGGCAGTCACCAAGGTAAGCGCAAGGTTACCAGCTGGGATGGAAACAGCTGAAAGAGGAGGAACGGAAACTTTCTGGTCTGGAGGGCACCAGGTTGGCAACCATCGTGGTCTCGGAGCTCTCCTTTAAATCAGAACCAGTGAAGGCAGTGAAGGTCCTGTGTGAGTGCCTGGAGGCGGTTGGAGGATGGATGGCGGCTAACGGAGTGAGGCTGAATCCTGACAAGACAGAAGGGCTGTTTTGGGGGATAGGGGACAGGCAGGTGTGGGGGATTCCCTGGTCCTGAATGGGGTAACTTTGCCCCTGAAGGATCAGGTGCGCAGCCTGGGAGTCATTTTGGAGGCGCAGGTCAATTCTGTATCCAGGGCAGCTGTCTACCAGCTCCACCTGGTACGCAGGATGAGACCCTCCCTGTCCACAGACTGTCTGGCCAGAGTGGTACATGCTCTGGTTATCTCCCGCTTGGACTACTGTGACGCGCTCTACGTGGGGCTGCCTTTGAAGGTGACCCGGAAACTGCAATTAATCCAGAATGCGGCAGCTGGACTGGGGACTGGGAGCGGCCGCCGGGACCACATAACACCGGTCCTGAAAGACCTACGCTGACTCCCAGTACATTTCCGAGCACAATTCAAAGTGTTGGTGCTGACCTTGAAATCCCAAAACGGTCCGGTATACCTGAAGGAGCATCTCCACCACCATCGTTCTGCCCAGACACTGAGGTCCAGCGCTGAGGGCCTTCTGGCGGTTCCCTCATTGCGAGAAGTGAGGTTACAGGGAACCAGGCAGGGGGCCTTCTCGGTGGTGGCGCCCGCCCTGTGGAACACCCTCCCATCAGATGTGAAGGAAATACGCAGCTATCCTATCTTCAGAAGACATCTGAAGGCAGCCCTGTTCAGGGAAGCTTTTAACATTTAACACTGTATTGTTTTTAACACTTGATTGGGAGCCGCCCAGAGTGGCTGGGGAAACTCAGCCAGATGGGCGGGGTATAAAGAATAAATTATTATATATATTATTATGTTTCCGAGAGTCCTGAGGTGGCAGCCTGTTGTTTTTCGGTCCAGCACTTCGGGTACCACCGAAATCGCCTCCTCTTAACGTTGCCCAGAGCATCTCTGCCTCCTTCATTTTTGTCCTGTTTGTTTTGGACATGAAGCGGCCGCATCTGGCTTTCTAATCGCTCGCAGCCTCTCCCGACCCTCCGCCGCCGAGGAAATGCCGTGCGGTTTTCGGAGTCTGGCCCTGGCCGCGGTGAGGAGGGAATGGGGACCCTTCCCTCTCCCCCCCCCCACAGCGGGAGTTGAGTTGCTATTTGGGCAATTTTTAAAATATTTCCCCCCCCCCCACAATAATATTTATTATTTTCCATGCATAAACATAACAGAAGAAAAAGGTAACAATAATAAAGGGAAAAGAATGAAAAGGAAAAAAGAATATAAAGCATAAAATACAACAAATCACCACATAAACTAAAACTTAATTCGTTCATTAAAATCCATCTTCCTAAACATATTATTTGACTTCCTCAAATCTCTTCCGTCTGAGTTTTTTAGTAATTATATATATATATATATAGCAGTTTCCATGATCGTTATTTCATAAAACCATATCGCAGTCATAATAATATTTCCTAACTTTTCTTAATTTATTTAATCCCAATTTAACCCTAGGCCTAATTGATTCTTTCAAGTGATTACATATCTTTATTACTGCAATTTTTAAAATTTCATTTTCCCCCTTCCGGATTTGTGCCTCTGGTTTGGAATCGGCTATTTGCACTGCATTGCAATGGGGCAGCCAATACTGTTTGCTCTGACTGGCAGCAGCTTCCAGGCAGGCAGGGGAAATTCTCAGCCCCTGAGGGTTGAATTGGGACCCTCTGCTAGGGAGCTAACCAGAAGGCATTAGCTCAGACATCCTCAACCTCAGCCCTCCAGCTGTTTTGGGACTACAACTCCCATCATCCCTAGTTAGCGGGACCAGTGGTCAGGGATGATGGGAATTGTAGTCTCAAAACATCTGGAGGCCAGAGATTGAGGAAACCTGGGTTAGCTCAGTGTTTCCCAACCTTGGGCCTCCAGCTGTTTTTGGACTACAACTCCCATCATCCCTAGCTAGCAAGACCAGTGGTCAGGGATGATGGGAATTGTAGTCTCAAAACATCTGGAGGCCAGAGATTGAGGAAACCTGGGTTAGCTGGTTAGCTAAGCCCTTCTGGTTAGTTCAAAAACCGAAGTAAGACGCCAGCCCTCAGGACTCTGGAAAAACCCGTCGTTTATTTGAAATCCTGAGGACTAGAAACTTACTTTACATTGGGACAGGGAAGGGCCGTAGGTCGCTGGCATAGGATCTGCCTGCCATGCAGAAGGTCACTGAGTGGATGGAAGAAGAAGAAGAAGAAATCTATTATTTATACCCCACACATTTGGCTGGGTTTCCCCAGCCACTCTGGGTGGCTTCCAACAGGATATTAAAAACACAATAAAACACCAAACATTAAAAACTTCCCTAAAAAGAGGGCTGCCTTCAGATGTCTTCTGAAAGTCAGATAGTTGTTTATTTCCTTGACACCTGCTGGGAGGGAATTCCACAGGGCGGGTGCCACCACTGAGAAGGCCCTTTGCCTGGTTCCCTGCAACCCGCCAGAAGGCCCTCAGGAGATGGACCCCGGTGTCCGGGCTGAATGATGGGAGTGGAGACGCTCCTTCAGATATACTGGGCCGTTTAGGGCTTTCAAGGTCAGCACCAACACTTTGAATTGTGCTCAGAAACGTCCTGGGAACCAATGTAGGTCTTTCAGGTCTGGTGTTATGTGGTCTTGGTGGCCACTCCCAGTCACCAGTTTGGCATCCGCATTCTGGATTAGTTGTAGTTTCCGGGTCACCTTCAAAGGGAGCCCCATGTAGAGCGCATTGCAGTAGTCCAAGCGGGAGATAACCAGAGCATGCAGCACTCTGGGGAGACAGTCTGTGGGCAGGGAGGGTCTCATCCTGCATACTAGATAGTGCTGGTAGACACAGAACTGACCTGCGCCTCCATGGACAGCTGTGAGTCCAAAATGACTATTGGAGAGGCTTGTGAGTTTGAAATCCTGGAGATTCGCTGCCGTTCAGTGTTGACAGAGCTGAGCGACCAATGGTCTGACGGTTTGGCAAGCTCCCTAGGTCCTTATTTAAAACCAGACCGCGAAGGCTAGATCAGGGGTCGGCAACCTTTTTCAGCAGGGGGCCGGTCCACTGTCCCTCAGACCTTGTGGGGGGCCGGACTATACCTTGGAAAAAAATATGAACGAATTCCTATGCCCCACAAATAACCCAGAGATGCATTTTAAAGAAAAGCACACATTCTACTCATGTAAAAACACGCTGATTCCCGGACCGTCTGAGGGCCGGATTGAGAAGGCAATTGGGCCAGATCCGGCCCCCGGGCCTTAGGTTGCCTACCCCTGGGCTAGAACCTCGATTTATCCTCAAGGGAAGGAGCAGGGAAGAGAGTCCCAGGTTAGATTGCAAAACATCTCAGGTTAGGGCTAAGGGGAGATGCGCTGCCCGAACGACCTCCTTATATTCCTGATGGAAGCCACTGAGGTTCTGGTCCTGGGGTCTCTCCCATTGGGTGCCTCTGTTTTTATCCTGAGCCCCCACCCACCCCACCCCGTCGCCCTGCACCCTAATTTTCCTGGGGTTCTCATTCCAGGTTTTCCCTCGGAGGTCTCTGCCGAGGAAGCAGCCGACGTTGCTGGTGGTCTGCGGCTGCGAGCAGAACGGGGCGGTCGGCCTGGCGTGCGCCCGTCACCTTCGTATCTTTGTAGGTACCTGTTCCCCCCCCCGTTCCCCCCCAGAGTTTGTCTTTGTTTCCAACTTACACCTTCTCTCTTCCTTGTCCGAATCCATTTCTGCCCCCCGCCCCTCTGTAAAAGAGGGTTGGAGGCAAAGTTGCTTGGGAATTCCGTCTCAGGGTGTCTGAAAACACACACACACACACACACACACACACAGAGAGAGAGAGAGAGAGAGAGAGAGAGAGAGAGAGAGAGAGAGAGAGAGAGATGTTTGTCCCAGCGGTATTGAAAGGTGCTAAATCAGGTCTCTCTCCAGTGGTAATATTTTACCATTTACCTTATTTTTTGCTTTATAAGACTCACTTTTCCCCTCCTAAAAAGTAAGGGGAAATGTGTGTGCGTCTTATGGAGCGAATGCAGGCTGCGCAGCTATCCCAGAAGCCAGAACAGCAAGAGGGATTGCTGCTTTCGATGCGCAGCGATCCCTCTTGCTGTTCTGGCTTCTGGGATTCAGAATTTTTTCTTTTCTTGTTTTCCTCCTCCAAAAACTAGGTGCGTCTTGTGGTCTGGTGCGTCTTATAGAGCGAAAAATGCTTGTTTGCAAAGCTATTGCACTACCAACCTTACTGTACGCTTGTGAAATGCGGACCACTCGTAAACGCCATCTCCAACTCCTCAAAAGATTCCATCAACGGTGTCTCTGAAAAATATTACACATCACTTGGGAAGACAGGCGAACTAATATCAGTGTTCTGGAAGAAGCAAAGATCACCAGTACTGAAGCAATGATTCTTCAACATCAACTTCGTTAGACTGGTCATGTTGTGCGGATGCCTGATGATCGTCTTCCAAAGCAACTACGGTGGTAGCTCGGGTTACAGACGCTTCAGGTTACAGACGCTTCAGGTTACAGACTCTGCAAACCCAGAAATAGTACCTTGGGTTAAGAGCTTTGCTTCAGGATGAGAACAGAAATCGTGTGGCAGCAGCAGGAGGCCCCATTAGCTAAAGTGGTGCTTCAGGTTAAGAACACTTCCAGGTTAAGAACGGACCTCCAGAACGAATTAAGTTCTTAACCCGAGGTACCACTGTACTCGATTCCGAACTTAACAATGGAAAGCGTAATTCTGGTGGTCGACAAAAGAGGTTTAAAGACTCTCTCAAGGCACATTTTTTAAAATGTAGTATAGGTAAAGGTAAAGGGACCCCTGACCATTAGGTCCAGTCGTGGACGTTTCTGGGGTGGCGGCGCTCATCTCGCTTTACTGGCCAAGGGAGCTGGCGTACAGCTTCTGGGTCATATGGCCAGCAGGACTAAGCCGCTTCTGGCGAACCAGAGCAGCGCACGGAAACGCCGTTTACCTTCCCGCCGGAGCGGTACCTATTTATCTACTTGCACTTTGACGTGCTTTCGACCTGCTAGGTTGGCAGGAAAATGTAGTATAAACACCGACAACTGGGAAACACTGGCCTGGGAGCGCTCCAGTTGGAGAACAGCTTTTACCAAAAGTGTCCTGGGTTTTGAAGACACTCGAACTCAGGACGCAAGGGAGAAACGCGCTAAGAGGAAGGCACGCTTGGCAAACCCTCACCGGGATCAACTCCCGCCTGGAAACCTATGTCCCCACTGTGGAAGGACGTGGGGATCCAGAATTGGCCTCCACAGTCACTTACGGACTCACTGTTAAAACCGTGTTTATGGAAGACAATCTTACTTGGCTACGAGGGATTGCTAAAGAAGAAGAAGAAATTTGTTTCCCAAACCCTCGCAGAATCGCTGGGGTGAGGTTGAAGGAGAGAGAATGCTCTGTGTTAGGACTAAAAATATTGGCACCGTTGGCCGGGGGGTTTTCTGAGCTTTGCAAACTGCAAAGAGAGCTCAGAGAGAGATGCTTTTAATGCAAACTGCGCTTTAGCTTTTGAAACCCACAAAGCAACGGTCCAGGCTGGTTTGGCAAGCTTTTAATACACCGTGTTTGCAGCGTACAAAGCACCCTGAATTCGTCTCGCTAAGAAATAGCTCCAGGTCGCCCGGGGGAACGAGGCGGAGAAGAGAAAACAAGGTTTTGAGTCCCCTTCCTTTTCTGAATTTTATTTCTCAGGGATGAAGTGGTTTCCTTCCCCTTCCTGTGCCAGCCACCCCGCTTCTGACATTTATTTCTTAACTTTCATTCAGAGTTTAGAACCCTGCCCGTTATCAGTTAGATATCCGGTTCCCCATTTCAGGAAGGCTGGAGCATAGCTGTCAACTTTTCCCTTTTCTTGCGAGGAATCCTATTCGAAATAAGGGAATTTCCCTTAAAAAAAGGGAAACATTGACAGCTATGGGCTGGAGTGTAGAGCAATGAGGGAAATGCCGCTTCAGCAAGGCTTCCACTTGAATAATAATAATAATTTTTTATTTATGCCCTGTCCAACATTTTGGAGGTCCCAAGTCGGTTAGACTGGTCTCAACTAGTGGCAGGGCCTTTTCAGCACTGGCCCCGACTTAGTGGAACGCTCTGTCCCAAGAGACCAGGGCCCTGCGGGACTTGACATCTTTCCTCAGGGCCTGCAAGACAGAGCTGTTCCGCCTGGCCTTTGGTTTGGACTCAGTCTGACCCTTATGTTTCCCTCCCCTTACGGTCTTGATCTATGGGCTACTTTTAAAACGAGGCTGCATTTTAAATTGCATTTTAACCTGTATTTTAAATTGCCCCCCCATTATGTTTTTACTGTAATTTTACTGGTGTTAGCCACCCTGAGCCTGGCTCTGGCTGGGGAGGGTGGGGTATAAATTATTATTATTATTATTATTATTATTATTATTATTATTCAGCATCTTAAAAAGCAGAGACATCACCTTGCCAACAAAGGTCCGTATAGTTAAAGCCAGGGTTTTCCCAGTAGTGATGTATGGAAGTGAGAGCTGGACCATCAAGAAGGCTGATCGCCAAAGAATGGATGCTTTTGAATTCTGGTGCTGGAGGAGACTCTTGAGAGTCCCATGGACTGCAAGAAGATCAAACCTCTCCATTCTGAAGGAAATCAGCCCTGAGTGCTCACTGGAAGGACAGATCCTGAAGCTGAGGCTCCAAGACTTTGGCCGCCTCATGAGAAGAGAAGACTCCCTGGAAAAGACCCTGATGTTGGGAAAGATGGAGGGCGCAAGGAGAAGGGGACGACAGAGGACGAGATGGTGGGACAGTGTTCTCGAAGCTACCAGCATGAGTTTGACCAAACTGCGGGAGGCAGTGGAAGACAGGAGGGCCTGGCGTGCTCTGGTCCAGGGGGTCACGAAGAGGCGGACACGACTAAATGACTAAGCAACATTATTATTATTATTATTATTATTATTATTATTATTATTATTATTATTATCGCTTCCTCTTTTGTCTCCCCCTCATGTTTCTCCTTGCAGGAATACGAGCCCACCATTTTCTACCCGAAGAGATCTTCGAATCCTCTTTTCCGGGATTTCACCACCCAGTGTGAAAAGATGGACATCCCATTTCTTTCTTATCTGCCAGCGGAGGTGAGCAAAGTCTTTCTGGTCCCTCACTTGCAAGGGAGCACCTTGGTTCAACAACAACAGCAACAATAATAATTTATTATTTATACCCCGCCCATCTGGCTGGGCTTCCCCAGCCACTCTGGGCGGCTTCCAACAAAATATTAAAATACAATAGTCTATTAAACATTAAAAGCTTCCCTAAACAGGGCTGCCTTCAGATGTCTTCTAAAAGTTTGGTGGTTATTTTTCTCTTGCTCTCTTCATCAAGCCCTCTTGATGGCAGACGTCAACAAGTGATTGTACAGCAGCGCCTTGGTTCTCAAACTTAATCCGTTCTGGAAATTCCGTTCCAAAACCAAAGCGTTCCGAAACCAAGGCACGCTGCTTTCCCATAGAAAGCAGTACAAAACGGATTGATCCGTTCCAGGCTTTTAAAAACACAAACCCTAAAACAGCAATCGAACATGGATTTTACTATCTAACGAGACCATGGATCCATAAAATGAAAGTGATAAACAATGTACTGCAGTCGCACAATCGATCCACCAGTAGCCGGACTGGGTTCCGCACAGTCGCAAAAACAAAACAAAAAAGAGCCGCGAAAACAGAAACGCAAAATAAATAGCGAAAACAGACAGACTTCAGCGTAACACTCAAAATGGAAGTGTGGCGCTCAAAAATCGGAAGCTTAACTCTCTAAACGGAGCACGTTCGGCTTCCGGAAAAAGTTCGCAAACCGGAACGCTTACTTCCGGGTTTGCAGTGTTCGGGTTCCGAGTTCTTTGAGTACCAAGGCGTTTGAAAACCAAGGTACCACCGTATTTCGGTTTGCTGTTCTCTCAGGAAGTGTGAATGAGGTAAAAAAGGTAAAGGGACCCCTGACCGTTAGGTCCAGTCGTGGCCGACTCTGGGGTTGCGGTGCTCATCTCGCCTTATTGGCTGAGGGAGCAGGTGTACAGCTTCCGGGTCATGTGGCCAGCAGGACTAAGCTGCTTCTGGCGAGCCAGAGCAGCGCACGGAAACACCGTTTACCTTCCCGCTGGAGTGGTACCTATTTATCTACTTGCGCTTTGAGGTGCTTTCGAACTGCTAGGTGGGCAGGAGCAGGGACCGAGCAACGGGAACAACAGGATTCGAACCGCCAACCTTCTGATCGGCAAGTCCTAGGCTCTGTGGTTTAACCCACAGCGCCACCCGCGTCCCTTGAATGAGGTCGATCGGCCTTTAAATATGAATTGAATCGAATCCCACCCTTTCCCCCACCATCCTCAGGTCCCTCACTTTAGATATTGGGGGATTGGCACCAGAGGGTTGTGGCCTCGCAAATCGCATTCTGTTCTATTAAAAGAGACGTCAATCTCCAAGACTCTTTTAATGACATTTTTGGGTCCTGACGTCCCAAAAAGAAATTACAGAGGAAGGTTTTGAGCATGTGTGTGGCTTTCTGGTCATATCCCAGTTACTTTCTGGTTCTTGGGATGGGCGCCCTAACCTCACAGCGTCATAGACCCTCGCCCTCATTATTTCGAAAACCTTTGGTCTTGCAATTTTTGCTAAATCGCAACAGAAGCCGGATCCGTTTGCTATAATCTTGCGGTGTTTGTGCTCAGGGAGAAGCCAGCTGCGAGAGAAGTAAAAACAAAATGGCAAGCGTCCTTCTGGAGAGCTAAAATTAGGGTTCATACCAAATGTTACTGCATGAAACCACAGGGAGCGTGCCAGAAATACGCTGGAAGTTTGCTTGCAGACATTTTTTTGGTGTCAAAGACATTTGCAAAAATAATAGACAGGGAGCAACGTTGATGATCATCTGTGCCATGTTTTTGATGCTCATTTAATGCCGATTCGTGGCCAGTTGGGTCCCGTTTCTCCCTAATGTGCAGTGACGGCACATTGCGATGTTGTGGGTCAGATCTGGTCTTGAGACAGCATCTCTGAGGACCAAGTGAAGCTGATTTTATGTTATGTACTGAGTTTGGATCCTAGAATATGCCTGAATGTCTAATGTTGATTTTCAGTTTCGTTGTTCTGTATGGGACAATGACAATAAAGATTATCGTGTCGTAATGTATATCTAGGGGACGCAGGTGGCGCTGTGGGTTAAACCACAGAGCCTAGGACTTGCCGATCGGAAGGTCGGCGGTTCGAATCCCCGCAGTGACGGGGTGAGCTCCCGTTGCTCGGTCCCTGCTCCTGCCAACCTAGCAGTTCGAAAGCACGTCAAAGTGCAAGTTGATAAATAGGTACCGCTCCGGAGGGAAGGTAAACGGCGTTTCCGTGCACTGCTCTGGTTTGCCAGAAGTGGCTTAGTCCTACTGGCCACATGACCCGGAAGCTGTACGCCGGCTCCCTCGGCCAGTAAAGCGAGATGAGTTTCCAACTCTACGTACTTTTCAAGACCCCGACCTAGTAGCAAAACAGCTAAGTCTACATCCTTTCTCCACCTGTGGGTCCCTAGATGTTGTTGAGCTACAACTTCCATCACCCCTAGATAGCAAGGCCAGAGCTCAGGGATGATGGGAGTTGTAGTCCAACAACATCTGGGGACTCACAGGTTGAGAACCACTGAGCTAAGAGGACAGAGTGGAAGCTCTTCCATAGAGTCTGCATAAGCCAGACTTCCTCAACCTCTACCCTCCTGATGTTTCGAGACTACAATTCCCATCATCCCTGACCACTGGTCCTGCTAGCAAGGGATCGTGGGAGTTGTAGGCCAAAAACATCTGGAGGGCCGAGGTTGAGGAAGCCTGGTGTAAGCCTTTCTCAACCTGTGGGTCCCCAGATGTTGTTGGACTACAACTCCCATCACCCCTAGCTTAGGAAGGCCAGAGCTCAGGGATGGTGGGAGTTGTAGTCCAACAACATCTGGGGTTGAGAACCACTGGCTTAAGGCCAAGCTAGGTTCAGGACCTTGGGCAGGGACTGCAGAACTAGTTCAGCACCACGGACAGCAGTCCTTAAGTGGAGACAGGAGGTTCATGTTGTCTCAGCAAGGTATTGGGCGCAGGTCTGTAGTTGGAGGCAGAGACTGTGAGATGACCGGGGGGGCAACCCAGTCAGTTGGGCGGGTACAAATAAATTAATAATAATAGAAATACAGTGGTAACCCTTGGTTCTCAAACTCTGAAAACCTGGAAGTGTGTGTTCCGGTTCTCAAATGTTTTTCAGAAGCCGAACGTCCAGCGCGGCTGTTGGCTATTGTTTCCAGGGCACCTGCACCGATCAGAACCTGCGCCTTGGTTTTCAAACGTTTAGGAAGTCAAACAGACTTCCGGAATGGATTAAATCTGGCGCTTTTGCTATTTATTTTGCATTTTTGTTTTTGAGGCTTTTTCGGTTCGTTTGTTTTTGTGGTTGTGTGGAACCCAGTTCAGCTACTGATTGATTGATTGAAAGTGTGACTGTGGAAATGGATAAAAGCCCCCCATCCAGACAATGACTATCATCAGTGAAGGTAAGAAAAAAAGGTAATTTTAATTTTAATTTTTATCATCTACAATACTGTCTTATTTATTTTATAGTACAGTACATTGATTATCACTTTCATTTTATGGATCAATGGTCTGGTTAGATAGTGAAATTCACATTAAACCGCTGTTTTAGGGGTTGTTTTTAAAAGTCTGGAACAGATTGATCAATTTTGCATGACTTTCTATGGGAAAGCGCGCCTTGGTTTTGGAACGGACTTCCGGAACGGATTAAGTTTGACAACCAAGGTACAGTCATACTTCTTCTAGTGAACGCTTCATGTTGCGTTTTTTCGGGTTAAGAACGCGGCAAACACGGAACTGTTTACCTCCGGGTTTCGCCGCGCTTGCGCAGAAGCGTTCTGCACGGTTCGCACATGCGCAGAAGCGCTGCTCTGGTTACAGACTTTGTGGGGTGCAAATATCACCCCGGAACGGATCGTGTCTGCAACCAGAAGTACCACTGTACCACTCTTATAGTAATAATAATAAGGGCTGCAACGAGATTCTTTTTGCACTGTGTTTTACATGCACCTCGGCCGGTAGACAACAACGTGTTTGTGTAGCTATAAGAATTGGAGAACCCACAACTGCATGGTTGTGATGTGACACCCCTCTCTCATCTTCTCCCCCGGGTGGCAGACTCAGCTGATCAGCGACGCTTACAACCTCGTGATCGACGCCTTGCTCGGAGTGGAGGCCACGCCCGGCGAGTTGCCGGAGCCGTTCGGTACGATCCTGGCCACCCTCAAGCAAATCCGGATCCCTCTCGTCAGCCTGGACGTCCCCTCTGGTACGCTTCCCCTGTTGAACAGAGGCCTGCTGGGTCCCGTCCCCCCCACAAATCCCTGTCGAATAAGGAGCCCCAGGGGAATCAAGGAGCCTTGTTAGGATCCGACCGGCGAATCCCTTTCCCTGTTAGATTGTTCGGGGAGAGAAGCTGCAATTCGGTGGCATCTCAGGAGCTCAACAGTAGGTGGCGCTAATGTCAGGCATAAACGACTCCATCTACTTTCCCACCACTCTTCCCCTCTGCTTTCTATGAAGGAAACCGGGAGAATAAGGGGAGAAAGAGACAGGCAGGAACTCTCTTTTATCTATCTCTGATCTTCCAACGTTCAGCTGCTGCTTTTTAATTTTTATTTGTACTTTTCCAAGTTTATACATTTATACTTTTAAACTTTTCGAGTTTATACATTTACACTTTTCAAGTGCGCCCGTTTCAAGTTTATACATTTCACCGATTTTACAATCCTTTTGGCATTTCAAAACTCCACTTTCTTCCCCCTCCTTCTGCGCTTCCTTAAATTTAATTTTAACACCTTCTGCCTACCCAAATTTAACCCGATTTGCTCATTTATTTGTCTCCTTTAAATATATGCTCTTACGAAACTGCAGTTGCCCTGCCGGTGTTCATATCTGTTTACGATTTGTCTGTAAATATTCAGTAAACCATTTCCCTTCTTTTATAAAAAAAGTTATATTGATTTCTTATTTTTCTGGTAAGTTTCGCCATTTCTGCATATTCCATAAGTTTTTGCATCCGTTCTTTTGCTGGGACTTCTGCTTCTTTCCATTGCAGGGCAAGTAACATTCTTGCCGCTGTAATCACATACCACGAATAAGTTTCTATACATCCTTTTGTATTTACTCTCATCGTTCATATTTTTAACATGCAGGGAAGCGGAATGTTGGGTCGTCTATCTGTAGAAGGACCGATAGCGTCAACCCCGAAATTATTACAAGAGATAAAAATTATAATAATTGGTGAGGTAGCAGGTCTTAGGATTAATAAAGATAAAAATATGAACCAATTCCTATGCCCCACTAATAACCCAGAGATGCATTTTAAATAAAAGGACACATTCTACTCGTGTAAAAACACGCTGATTCACGGACCGTCCGTGGGCCGGATTGAGAAGGCGATTGGGCCGGATCCGGCCCCCGCACCTTACTTTTCCTACCCATGTTCTAGTAGCAGGTGGTTCCCCAGACTTGCTTGCCTGAACTGAAGTTCAATACGGATAAGACAGAAAGGTTCTAGTCCAGGGGTCAGCAAACATTTTCAGCAGGGGACCGGTCCACTGTCCCTCAGACCTTGTGGGGGGCCGGTTTATATTTTGAAAAAGAAATAAATGAATGGATTCCTATGCCCCCACAAATAACCCAGAGATGCATTTTAAATAAAAGGACACATTCTACTCCTGTAAAAACACCAGGCAGGCCCCATAAATAACCCAGAGGTGCATTTGAAATAAAAGGACACATTCTACTCATGTAAAAACACGCTGGACCGTCCACGGGCCGGATTGAGAAGGCGATTGGGCCGCACCCGGCCCCCGGGCCTTAAGTTGCCTACCCATGCCCCACGGGCTTAGCCCGACCCATTGCCTCTCGCGGTGGTCCGAGGAATTATGCCCTCTCCCTTCTGCCACCCTGCCAGTTTCACCCCAGTGGCCTGGCACAAAGAAGTCTCCAGAAGCTCTTGAAAGCTCCGTCCAGCAAAAAAGGGGGGAGGCGTCAGTTTCCCCAAACCGAGACATGAAGTCATAACCCAAATAACCCCCTTTTTTTTCTGTGTCTGGCTGGACAGCGGCGACCGGGTCTCTGCTTTCGCCATCAGGAAGAGCAAAGGAGGATAGGTGAATCTGAGAAATCTCTCCCTCCATTCCATCCTTCCTTTTTCAGCAGCACCGTGACGGAGCAGAAAGTTTTTTGGGAAATGGCATTTCCATCCCAGCTTTTCTTCTCCATCGGCTCAAAGAGGCTGGTTCTCTCCCGCTTCCTCAATTAATCCCCGTAATAATAATTCAGCCATAATTCATGCTCTCTGATTCAACTGCTGTTGTTTGGAATATGCTTTTCCCTGGGTTATGTGAGGTTGTGTAAGCCTTCTCAGGGCCAATAATAATAATAATAATAATAATACAGTGGTACCTCGGGTTAGGGACGCAGGTGGCGCTGTGGGTTAAACCACAGAGCCTAGGACTTGCCGATCAGAAGGTTGGCGGTTCGAATCCCCGCGATGGACGGGGTGAGCTCCCGTTGCTCGGTCCCTGCTCCTGCCAACCTAGCAGTTCGAAAGCACGTCAAGTGCAAGTAGATTAATAGGTACCGCTCCGGTGGGAAGGTAAACGGTGTTTCCGTGCGCTGCTCTGGTTCGCCAGAAGCGGCTTAGTCCTGCTGGCCACAAGACCCGGAAGCTGTACACCGGCTCCCTCGGCCAGTAAAGCGAGATGAGCGCCGCAACCCCAGAGTCGGCCACGACTGGACCTAACGGTCAGGGGTCCCTTTACCTTCCGTTTACCTTCCCGCCGGAGCGGTACCTATTTATCTACTTGCACTTTGACGTGCTTTCGAACTGCTAGGTGGGCAGGAGCTGGGACCGAGCAATGGGAGCTCACCCCGTCATTGTGGGGATTCGAACCGCCGACCTTCTGATCGGCAAGCCCTAGGCTCTGTGGTTTAACCCACAGAATATTAAAAACACGATAAAACGTCAAACATTAAAAACTAAACAGGGCTGCTTTCAGATGTCTTCTAAAAGTCAGATAGTTGTTTCTTTCCTTGACGTCTGATGGGCGTTCCACAGGGCGGGCGCCACCACCAAGAAGGCCCTCTGCCTGGTTCCCTATAACCTCACTTCTCGCAGGGAGGGAACTGCCAGAAGGCCCTCGGTGCTGGATCTCAGTGTCCGGAGGCTGGACGATGGAGTTGGAGACGCTCCTTCGGGTATACAGGACCGAGGCCGTTTGAATTTTTTTTTATAAACATTCCCACATTCAGTATCCTCAGCTTAATAGAACCTCCATGCCCAAGAGCAGTCTACCCCATAATGCCATGGGCAGAGAACAGGGGAGGTGGAGAGAGAGAGGGTGACCTCTGTAGGCTTTAGATGCTTCGATCCAGGAAGACGCTTCTGATCTTTGTCCTCTCTCTTCCCTGTCCCCCCAAAAACCCCTTCTTTTCAGGCTGGGATGTGGAGACGGGCACCTCCGATGGCATCAGCCCCGACGTCCTCGTCTCCCTGGCCGCCCCCAAACAGTGCGCCACCCGTTTTGTGGGCAAGCACCACCTCTTGGCCGGCCGCTTCCTCCCTTACGACATGCAGAAAAAGTTCGAACTGAATTTCCCCGAATACCCCGGCACAGACGACGTGGTTTCTCTTTAAAGAAAGCGCCGCGCCGAAGGGGCCTTGGAGTTCCTTTCCCGCATCGCGCCCCGCCAAAAAAGAGCCCCGTTTGCTTCTCCCCAACGGCGAGAGGTTGGGCGAAGAACCCGAAGACGAATTCTGCGTCTAGGCTTCTGGAAATGTACAGACCGTAGCTTGTGGGGCAGGCGAGACGTGGGGGCTATAGGGTGCCGTTTCCGCCCAATCTGAGAGGCCACCGATTTTGCCTGCTCCCGATCTGAAAAGGAGCCTTCCCCGTTCCTCTTTAGGTCAAAGGATGGGGAATACAGTGGTACCTTGCTTCTCAAACTTAATTCGCTCTGGACATTCCGTTCCAAAACCAAAGCGTTCCAAAACCAAGGTGCGCTGCTTTCCCATAGAAAGTAATACAGAACGGATTAATCCATTCCGATATATATATATATATATATATATATATATATATATACACACACACACACACACACACACACACACATACATACAGTGGTACCTCGGGTTACATACGCTTCAGGTTACAGACTCCTCTAACCCAGAAATAGTACCTCGGGTTAAGAACTTTGCTTCAGGATGAGAACAGAAATTGTGGGTTAGCGGAGTCTGTAACCTGAAGCGTATGTAACCTGAAGCATATGTAAAGTGAGGTACCACTGTGTGTGTGTGTGTGTATATATACATATAATTTTTTTTACGAACAACCAAAACACAAACAGTGAAACCGCCCCCCCCCAAGGCGGCTGATACATTGGGTATACATAATCAATAATAACATATTCAAATCAACCATATCAGTTTTACCAATTTACATTCCTCTTTTGTTTTTAACACCGAATTCTGGACGATTAAAAATATTAAAACGATTAAAAGTCCGTCCGATTCCCGAAACCGTTCGGAAACGAAGGCGAGCAACTTCCGATGGGCTGCACTCAAGCGGAAGCCGCGTCGGACGTTCGGCTCCCGAAAAACGCCCCCAAACCGGAACGCTCACATCTAGGTTTGCGGCGTCTGGGAGCCGATTTGTTCGACAGCGTTTGAGAACCAAGGTACCACTTTATCTGCAACTCTGAATATCATTGAATGAGCTGCCTCTAGCTAGAAGATGAATTTCCTCCTGGGAGTGCGGAAATGCCTCTTCCAAAAACTGGGCAGCAGCTTCCACTGGCCCCGGAAACCAGCATGACCAACGGGCAGGGAAGATGGGAGTTGTAGTTTTGCAGAATCCCAAGCGACAGATGCTCTCAACCCCTAATCGAAGAAGCAGCATTCGCTGCTGTGTGGAAGAGAATGCCTCTTCCTGGGTTAGCGATACGTTACAAAACACCGTATTTTTTGCTCTATACGACTCACTTTTTCCCTCCTAAAAAGGGGAAATGTGTGTGCGTCTTATGGAGCGAATGCAGGCTGCGCAGCTATCCCAGAAGCCAGAACAGCAAGAGGGATTGCTGCTTTCGCTGCGCAGCGATCCCTCTTGCTGTTCTGGCTTCTGAGATTCAGAATATTTTTTTCCTTGTTTTCCTCCTCCAAAAACTAGGTGCGTCTTGTGGTCTGGTGCATCTTATGGAGCAAAAAATACGGTAGATCCCCTGTATTGCAAGCAAAGGCAAACTTAAACAATAACAGGCAACCTGTGGCTAATTGTGTTCCGACAACACATACATAAAGGTAAAGGTAAAGGTACCCCTGCCCGTACGGGCCAGTCTTGACAGACTCTGGGGTTGTGCGCTCATCTCACTCATAGGCCGGGAGCCAGCGCTGTCCGCAGACACTTCCGGGTCACGTGGCCAGCGTGACGAAGCTGCATCTGGCGAGCCAGCGCAGCACACGGAAACGCCGTTTACCTTCCCGCCAGTAAGCGGTCCCTATTTATCTACTTGCACCCGGGGGTGCTTTTGAACTGCTAGGTTGGCAGGCGCTGGGACCGAACGACGGGAGCGCACCCCACCGCGGGGATTCGAACCGCCGACCTTTCGATCGGCAAGCCCTAGGCGCTGAGGCTTTTACCCACAGCGCCACCCGCGTCCCTCAACACATACATATCCTGTATTATTTCACAGTTCTTGAATAGAGGGCATATGGTGGAGATAGAACTAATAAAATAAATCAATACCGTGTGAACAAAATTAGGGAAGGTAGTCAATTCAATATCACCGAGGCAAACAAGCCTTTCAATCGTCCCGCACCTGCAATCATGCGATAACAGAAGCTCAAATTGTAGTAATTCTGAAGCAGAGAATATGTAATAGAATAGGGACGCGGGTGGCGCTGTGGGTTAAACCACAGAGCCTAGGACTTGCCGATCAGAAGGTCGGCGGTTCGAATCCCCGCAATGACGGGGTGAGCTCCCGTTGCTCGGTCCCTGCTCCTGCCAACCTAGCAGTTCGAAAGCACGTCAAAGTGCAAGTAGATAAATAGGTACCGCTCCGGCGGGAAGGTAAATGGCATTTCCGTGCGCTGCTCTGGTTCGCCAGAAGCGGCTTCGTCCTGCTGGCCACATGACCCGGAAGATGTACTCCAGCTCCCTCGGCCAGTAAAGCGAGGTGAGCACCGCAACCCCAGAGTCGAACCGCTGACCTTCTGATCGGCAAGTCCTAGGCTCTGTGGTTTAACCCACAGCGCCACCCTCATCCCTATATATATCTTAGCAGAACATTATTAGCCACGTAATGCCTGTTATTGTTTAAGTCTTCCCGAGTCAGGGCCTCTATTTAAAATAAATATTCCCTCTTCAGAGCGGGAGCCGCCTCTTTGCTGATCAGGGATGGCAGAACACCTGGCCCTCCAGACGTTGTTGGGAGTTGTAGCTTAGCAGCACCCGGTGGGCGCCGCTTGGGTATCTCTACCTTAGCTGAAGTCTTTCTTCTCCTTTTTAGCTCCGCTTAATATGTTGTATGGCCTTAGGAAAAAGTCACTTGGGACTGGAGGGGTCTCTCAACCTGCCCAGATCCCCTTTGGGGCACTGCCAGTAATGTAAATTATGATTCGTGCGCAAAATGCTTTCTAAAACATTAAAAAAGGAAATGCCAACCGACGTTTTGTACTAGGCCAAAGCGGACTTTTGTGCTGTGTCTGTTTTCATTTTTATCACTCCTTTCCAAATATTTTCCCTCCGCCACAACTAGAAGTTCTTTTCCTCCCCTTCATTGCTAGATTGGACTACAGTTCGATGGCCCAAAGAACGACATGTGTGTTTTTGTGTCTATAAAAGATACGCAGCGATTTGCTGATAATCGGTTCGTGATTTGGGGGGGAGTATGGACAGAGGTTTCTTTTATATGCTGTTTAAGTTGTGTTTCTCTTAACTGCCCCGGGACCTTTGGGTAAGAAATAATAAAATAATAATGGGCAGTATTCAATTCAGTTCTAACTCAGAGTAGTCCCACTGAAATGAGGGCATTGAAGTCAGTCAACAGGTCACCGACGGGACAGGGAACCGACGAATGTTCAAATCTGCCCTGGGCACAGATTTCCAAAATGATTCACGAAGGTTTGCTTTTGCAATTTTGCAAGGCTGTTCTCCGGCCGCATTTGATGCATACGGAGGCGAGGGGAAACTGCGTGTCAAAACATTAAGGGGAAATAACATAAGGAGGCATGATATCGGGGCAAGTTGTTTCACCAGGAATGTGTGCGTCGCATGCCCAAATGTGCCGTTATAGGAGGTAATCACAAGTTGTGAGCCCCACCTGCTCCCTAAAATATCACGTGTTTGCTCCTTTCGATATTGTTGTTATTTAGTCGTTTAGTCGTGTCCGCCTCTTCGTGACCCCCTGGACCAGAGCACGCCAGGCCCTCCTGTCTTCCACTGCCTCCCGCAGTTTGGTCAAACTCATGCTGGTCGCTTCGAGAACACTGTCCCACCATCTCGTCCTCCGTCGTCCCCTCTCCTTGTGCCCTCCATCTTTCCCAACATTCAGGGTCTTTTCCAGGGAGTCTTCTCTTCTCCTGAGGTGGCCAAAGTCTTGGAGCCTCAGCTTCAGGATCTGTCCTTCCAGTGAGCACTCAGGGCTGATTTCCTTCCGAATGGAGAGGTTTGATCTTCTTGCAGTCCATGGGACTCTCAAGAGTCTCCTCCAGCACCAGAATTCAAAAGCACCCATTCTTCGGCGATCAGCCTTCTTGATGGTCCAGCTCTCACTTCCATACATCACTACAGGGAAAACCATAGCTTGAACTATACGGGCCTTTTTTGGGCAAGGTGATGTCTCTGCTTTGTAAGATGCTTTTCTATATATAGGGTGCCTAGATTCTGCATGGACTGGTTGCATGGCAACATGGGCAAAATAACTTCAGATACCTATTAGGTCCATCAGTTGCCATGTAGCTTTTAGTAAAGGTAAAGGGACCCCTGACCATTAGGTCCAGTCGTGGCCGACTCTGGGGTTGCAGCGCTCATCTCGCTTTACTGACCGAGGGAGCCGGCGTACAGCTTCTGGGTCATGTGGCCAGCAGGACTAAGCCGCTTCTGGCGAACCAGAGCAGCGCACGGAAACGCCGTTTACCTTCCCGCCAGAGCGGTACCTATTTATCTCCTTGCACTTTGAGGTGCTTTCGAACTGCTAGGTTAGCAGGAGCAGGGACTAAGCAATGGGAGCTCACCCCGTTGCAGGGATTCGAACCGCCAACCTTCTGATCGGCAAGCCCTAGGCTCTGTGGTTTAACCCACAGCGCCATCCGCATCCCGATGTTGCTTTTATTCAACACCAAAAAACAGCGGCAATGTGTTCTTGACAAAGGACAGCTGGACATATAAAGGGCCCCATGACCTTCAGTAGCTGAGGGCCTCATCAAACCGAAATCCGGCTCTGGCCTGGGGTGGTTGGTTTGGGGGAGGTTCAGGATTTGACTCGGACTGGCCTCTGCCCACCACAGCTAAACAAAACACCAGATGACCGTCCCCTTTGTGGTTCGAAAGTGGTTTGTGTTGACCTAATCCCCTTTGCTGCTGAATCTGTGAATAAATTCGGCCGCCGGCGGATGACCGGGGCAGCGGAAAGGGGGCGATTTGGCGGCTCCGGAGCTCGTGGATGTGTGTGTGTCGCAGAATTTAGGTAAGAAAAGCGCCCCGGGTTCCTCTGCAAGCGTCCGGAAATTGCCCTCGTGTCTGCAAACACACACACACAAACACAGCGAGCTTTTTAGCTTTCTATTTCGTTGGGCAGAGGGAGACGAACACCTTTTGTTTGTTTTTCAAGTTCAATCTTTATCGGTTTAAAATCAACCTATACACACACACAAAGAAAACTTAGGTGAAGAAAACGAGAGAGGGGATGGGAAGGGAAAACACAACAAAAGGAAAACAGCACATCTCTTGCGAACAAAAAGAAAATAGAAGAGCACATCACAAATACACAAAAATATAATAGCCATCAACTTCCGAGTTCCTGGATACGGGTTTTTTGTTTCCTTAATTGCTTGCCTCTGTTTTTCGGAGGGAGAGAAATGTCTCAGGTGGCAGGTGCTTTGGGGGGCAAGCCCCACCACACCCCAGTTTTGTAGGTCAGAGTCCCTGGTCAGGACCACAGTTCCCAGAATTCCCTGGGAAAGAGGGGCTGGCTGTTAAACCAAGCTGGGGATAGGGGGATAACTTCAAACTCCAGTTCCCAGGAATGTCTACGGGAAACCGTGATTGTTTAAGGAATGGGTAGGCAAACTGAAAGGGACGCAGGTGGCGCTGTGGGTTAAACCACAGAGCCTAGGGCTGGCCGATCGGAAGGTGGGCGGTTCGAATCCCCGCAATGACGGGGTGAGCTCCCGTTGCTCGGTCCCTGCTCCTGCAAACCTAGCAGTTCGAAAGCACGTCAAAGTGCAAGTAGATCAATAGGTACCGCTCCGGCGGGAAGGTAAACGGCGTTTCCGTGCGCTGCTCTGGTTCGCCAGAAGCGGCTTAGTCCTGCTGGCCACATGACCCGGAAGCTGTACGCCGGCTCCCTCAGCCAATAAAGCGAGATGACCGCCACAATCCCAGAGTGGGCCCCGACTGGACCTAATGGTCACGGGTCTCTTTACCTTTACCTTTACCTTTACCTTTACCTGGGACTCTTTACCTTTACCTGGTTCGCCAGAAACGGCTTAGTCCTGCTGGCCACATGACCCGGAAGCTGTATGCCGGCTCCCTCGGCCAGTAAAACGAGATGAGCGCCGCAACTCCAGAGTTGGCCACGAAGGGACCTAACGGTCAGGGGTCCCTTTACCTGGTTTAGCTGCCCTCACCTGGATTAGCCGACCAGTCGAAGCCGTTCCCAGGTGTTGCCGCTGTCTCACGCTGACGGCTTCTGGGAGCCGCAGGTGAGAACTGAGTGAAGGTTGGGGGCCAAAGGTGGAGAAATTGACCCCAGAAGGAGCACAGCATGTCCCCCGCCAGAGGTACTGCCCCTCCCCTAACACCCTATATAAATGTGTGGGGCTGCCTTTGAAGGTGACCCGGAAACTGCAACTAATCCAGAATGTGGCAGCCAGACTGGGGACTGGGAGCGGCTGCCTAGACCTTATGGGACTCACAGTCATTTTGGACTCACAGCTGTCCATGGAGGCGCAGGTCACTTCTGTGTCCAGGGCAGCTCCATCTGGGATGCAGGATGAGACCCTCCCTGCCCGCAGACTATCTGGCCAGAGTGGTGCATGCTCTGGTTATCTCCTGCTTGGACTACTGCCATGCGCTCTACGTGGGGCTGCCTTTGAAGGTGACCCGGAAACTGCAACTAATCCAGAATGTGGCAGCCAGACTGGGAACTGGGAGCGACCGCCGAGACCACATAACACTGGTTCTGAAAGACCTACATTGGCTCCCAGGACGTTTCCGAGCACAATTCAAAGTGTTGGGGCTGACCTTGAAAGCCCTAAACGGCCCAGTAGATCTGAAGGAGCGTCTCCACCGCCATTGTCCAGCCCGGACACCGGGGTCCATCTCCCGAGGGCCTTCTGGCGGTTCCCTCCCTGCAAAAAGTGAAGCTACAGGGAACCAGGCAGAGGGCCTCCTTGGTGGTGGCGCCCTCCCGCCAGATGTCAAGGAAATAAACAACTACCTGACTTTTAGAAGACATCTGAAGGCAGCCGTGTTCAGGGAAGCTTTTAACGTCTGACGTTTTATTGTGCTTTTAATATTCTGTTGGGAGCCGCCCAGAGCAGCTGGGGCCGGATCGGCGGGGTATAAATAATAAATCATCATAATATTATTGTGATAATAATCACACAGCATTTCTGATGAGGCCCCTTTGCAGATTTCTTAGGAGGGCTTTCCACAGCCTGGCTGCAAAGAATCGTAATAAAAACTCGACCCATGTCAAAAACAGTGGTCTGTAATAAACAGCAACAAACCGCTGGCTTCAAAAGAACACAACTATAATGAAACCTCTGGAACGAGGACCACATGAGCTCATTTCTGGTTTTACTGCCTCTTCTCATTCTTCCCAAATTCCGTCCAATTTTAGCAGCCTAAACTAGCAAAGGCTACTGTGGAAGGCTTCCCAAAACCAACAACAATAAAATAAAATATTTTTGTATTTTTTTTTGAAAGAAAGAAAGCTCTCCTGATAATCTTCCAGCTCTGCCCGACTGGACGAGATTCCCCCGTTTCTCTTATTTCCCTCGGTCAAGACTTCGCTGTCCAAAAAGGTCCCTGAGCCAACAGGAGCGAGAGAAACAGCCTCCTATAAAGACCTGCTTTTTCCAACGCAGCTCCAGTTTCAAAGAGACCTGTGAGAAGGGACGACACCGGACCCCTGAGTCTCCTGTGTGTCTGAACCTGGGAGGAGGGGAAAAAAGAAGAAGAAAGAAAGTGTGCGAGGAATTCGAACCCGAGGCCGGAGAGATGGAGGGCCGGAAGGTGGAGATTTTCCTCTGCTTGGTGCTTTTCGGCTGCGTGGCGGCTCAAGGTAAATGCCTTTTTCCCCCTTCCAGTTTCCGGCCGTCGAATCGCAGGGCCACCCCGGAGGACATCTAGCCTGACCCCCCGCTTCGGAGCAGGAATGAGGTGACGAGGGGGGCAGAAAATAGGGGCTTAGATGTGTCCGGTTCACAGAGCCGCAGAGACGAAAAGCCCCTCCAAATCTGCCCCACTTTGAATCCTGGGGTAATTCCTATAATTGGGAAAATGGGATGGATTGACAAATGGAGATTTATTAAAATTTATATGGCAGGGTAAGAGGTCCCGTATTAAATATAATTTGACCGCCGACCTTTTGATCGGCAAGTCCGAGGCTCTGTGGTTTAACCCACAGCGCCACCCGCGTCCCCTATATAAATATATAAATTCATATAAATAAATATGTTACTTCCTGATAAAAGAGAAAGGGGGGGGGATTTAGTCTCCAGGATCTAAAATTATATTATGAGGCACCCCCCCCCAAAAAAAAATAGAAATGCGATCTAGGAAATTCCCTCTTTTATTTTATTTTTTTGGGGGGTGCACTCCTGCGGGGAGGGAGAAGAGTATATTTTTTGCGGAAACGTCTGTACATTTGGGTTACAGCCCATTCAATCCTACCTGTTGAAATCCGCAGGTTTCTGTTGGCTGTGTCTGTTCTTTCCGATGGGTCTACTCTGTGTAGGGCCAGCGCTCGATTTGGCTCCTTATAATGGGGGGGGGGGAATTCCTTGCGAAAATTTTATTTCCCCCTTGTGCAAAATTGCTTGCAGAAATTGTGTGTGACTTTTTTGGGGGTGTGTCGTGTGCGAATTTTGTGCGATTCGAGAAGGTGGGAGTCACACCTTCGTGGGGAGACAGAGCAAACTGAAGCTTAAGACCTGACTAGGGGGACAAATAATAATAATAATAATAATAATAATAATAATAATAATAATCTGCTCCCGACAGAATATTAAAAGCTCGATAGAACATCAGACGTTAAAAACTTCCTGAAACAAAACCAGAAAAGACTGGATTTGAAGCAGACTTTGAGGAGGAAAATTTCCTTACAAAAGGGGGCAGATAATTTTCGTGCCCTCCCCTCCGAACCCCAACAGCTACACCCAAAGATTCACCCAAAAAGCAGGGACCAAAATACTAAGGGAAGTGTTTGAATGCTGCGTCTGAGCTGTGAAATCACGGTCTCTCCCTGAAATTCACAGAAGCGAAGACTTTTCCTTTTTCTTTCAGAACTCTGCGGTCGTAAGCTGTGCTGAACTTTTTACATCCTACGCCCTTTTAAAATGTGTATTTTTGTGGGGGGGCGGGCTATTGGGTTGTTGTTTAATTCTTATTATGTATTTTTTGGGGTTTTTTTATATCTTGATTTTGTTCTGTGAACCTCCCTGAGGACCCCCCCCCCGGGTATAGGGCGGTATATAAATTTAATAAGTAATTATCTATCTATCTATCTGTCTGTCTATATCTATCTATCTATCTATCTATCTATCTATCTATCTATCTATCTATCTATCTATCTATCATCTGTCTATATCTATCTATCTATCTATCTATCTATCTATCTATCTATCATCTATCTATCATCTCTCTCTCTCTCTATCAATCATCTATCTATCTATCTATCTATCATCTATCTCTATATCTATCATCTATCTATCTATCTATCTATCTATCTATCTATCTATCTATCTATCTATCTATCTATATCTATCTATCATCTATCTATCTATCTATCTATCTATCTATCTATCTATCTATCATCTATCTATCATCTATCTATCTATCTATCTATCATCTATCTATCTATATCTATCTATCTATCTCTATCATCTATCTCTATCTTCTTTCTCTATCTATCTATCTATCTATCTATCATCTATCTATCTATCATCTATCTATCATCTATCTCTATCTCTCTATCAATCATCTATCTATCTATCATCTATCAACTATCTATCTATATCTATCTATCTATCTATCTATCTATCTATCTATCTATCTATCTATCTATCTATATCTATCTATCATCTATCTATCTATCATCTATCATCTATCTATCTATCTATCTATCTATCATCATCTATCTCTATCTCTCTATCTATCTCTCTATCATCTATCTCTATCTCTCTATCTATCTCTCTATCATCTATCTCTATCTCTCTATCTATCATCTATCTATCTATCTATCATCTATCTATCATCTATCTATCTATCTATCTATCATCTATCATCTATCTATCTATCTATCATCTATCTATCTATCTTATCTATCTATCTGTCATCTATCTATCTATCTATCTATCATCTATCTATCTATCATCTATCTATCTCTATCTATCATCTATTTATCTATGTAATTACACACACACACACGCATTGTGTTTAATTACTGTATAACCTGCCCTGGGACCTTAGGGCGAAGGGCAGGGAATTATCACAGAACTTCATCATACCATCGTTGAGTTTTGTCGCATTCAGGATTCGAACCTGCAACCTTGGCATTCACCGTGCCTTAACCCAGTGTTTCTCGGCCTTTTCGTGGCCCCCCTTCCAATCTCATTTCCTCCTCCCCCCCCCCCCGGTCCTACCAGCGGAAAGCTAGCTGTTTTGCTTGTAAATAGAAGCTTTACTGATAATTTTTATAGTTATATAATTTCGCCTGCGGCCCCTGTGGGATATCTGGGTGTCCGCGGGGGGCCATATAGCTGAGAAACACTGCTCTAACCAACAGACTAGATCCGAGTGCTAAAAGAGACCCAAGGTATCATTTATTCTAACCCCCTGCAGAATAATAATAATAATAATAATAATAATAATAATAATAATAATAATTGAATAAATTGCGCGTGGGGGGGAGTTTTCTGACTCCCCATAATACTGGGGTCATGTGATGAAATCCTCGGGCAATAGATTCATCCCAGACTGATGGAAGGACTTTGTGGATCGGCGGAACTCCTTGCCACTTGAAGTGGCGATGAGAGCCTTCAAGGCAGCCGGCTCTTTTTAAAAAAGGGGGTTTAAATCATAGAATAGAATAGTTGGAAGGCAGCGCGAGGATCATTTAGACCAATTCCCTGCAAAGCAGGGATCTCTTGCCCAAAGTGGGGCTGATTCGAATCCGCAACCCTGAGATTAAGAGTCTCACGCCCTCTACTTTGCAGGGAGGGGAAATGGGTCCGTTGGCATATTTGCTCCCGGCGCAAATCTCAGTCATGCAGAGAGCTTCAGATGGTGAGGTTTGCCTTCAAAGTTTAAATCGGTATTTCTGTTCCAATATCAGTGCAATTTCTCAGTCTGGTCAATGCTCAGTGCAGGAATTATTCTGAATTATTCCTTCCGTCTCCTCTGGGAATATAGAAGAGGAGAAGATCTTGATTTGCATCAGCAACTAGCCATAGCAATAAAACGCACTGAAACTGGAGGTAAAAAACTATAGAAAGCACATTTTTGGGGAGGCGTGTTTTGCATCTATAACCAAATAATAGATCTTCTTCTAATCGCCCCTGCTAAAAACCTTGCAGTTTTTGCTATGGCCTGATCATGTTGATCTGCTAAAAGGAAAGACCCAGTGCAGGATATATTTTCCACCTCTTTTTTCTAGCTTTCCAAAAACATGCAGTCGAAAACATCCTGGGGCAAAACAGAAAAAATGGGAGGAATTTAATATATACTACTGTTCTTTACTGCCGTCCCAGACCATCCCAGTGTCCTGATTTTCCAGGGACAATCCCACATTTATAGAAGTTTCTGATTTGATCCCAGTCAGATGGGTGGGGGAATAATAATAATAATAATAATAATAATAATAATAATAATAATAATAATAATAATAATATTTCCTCACATACAACTTCAATAGATGTCCACTAACTCAGATGTTAGGAGGTAGGGAGAAAAATTTTTCTCTGACCGTTAATAATAATAATAATAATAATAATAATTTATACCCCACCCATCTGGCTGGGTTTCCCCAGCCACTCTGGGCAGCTTACAGCACATACGAAAATTTGGCAAAGCTTCTGGGTTTTCAGTGTTTGAGAACCAAGGCGTTTGAGAACCAAGGCATTTCAGAACCAAGGCGTTTCAGAACCAAGGTATCACTGTACTCTTAAACAGGAACGGCGAAAACATACATAATCGTGGGTGCAAGCCTTGCAGTTCCACAGGTCTCTTTGAACAGGCTGTTGCACATTTTCCCAACAGATCCGCCGGCGAAGAACCAATCGCGCCCAGCCAAGGAACAGAAGAAGAGAGAGAGCGCCCGTTCCAGCTTCGACGCCGGCATGGTTGGTAGGTCATTTTGTCCTGGAAATACAGATTTATCTCTGAGGGTTTGGAGGGGAAGACCGGAGAAGATTTGGCAAGAAACAAACAGAACGTTCTGTCTCGCAGTTGCACCCGATTCCTCCTTAAGAGAGCCAGTGTGGTGTAGTGGTTAAGAGCGGTAGACTCCTAATCTGGGGAACCGGGTTCGCGTCTCCGCTCCTCCACCTGCAGCTGCTGGGTGACCTTGGGCCAGTCACACTTCTCTGAAGTCTCTCAGCCCCACTCACCTCACAGAGTGTTTGTTGCGGGGCAGGAAGGGAAAGGAGAATGTTAGCCGCTTTGAGACTCCTTAAAGGGAGTGAAAGGCGGGATATCAAATCCAAACTCCTCTTCTTCTTCTTCTTCTTCTTCTTCTTCTTCTTCTTCTTCTTCTTCTTCTTCTTCTTCTATGGGTAAAGGGACCCCTGACCATTAGGTCCAGTCGTGACCGACTCTGGGGTTGCAGCGCTCATCTCGCTTTATTGGCCGAGGGAGCCGGCGTACAGCTTCCGGGTCTTGTGAAAAGGACTAAGCTCCTGTCTTCCACTGCCTCCCGCAGTTTGGTCAAACTTATGCTGGTAGCTTCGAGAACACTGTCCCACCATCTTGTCCTCCGTCGTCCCCTTCTCCTTGTGCCCTCCATCTTTCCCAACATCAGGGTCTTTTCCAGGGAGTCTTCTCTTCTCCTAAGGTGGCCAAAGTCCACCTCAGCTTCAGGATCTGTCCTTCCAGTGAGCACTCAGGGCTGATTTCCTTCCGAATGGAGAGGTTGGATCTTCTTGCAGTCCATGGGACTCTCAAGAGTCTCCTCCAGCACCAGAATTCAAAAGCATCCATTCTTCGGCGATCAGCCTTCTTGATGGTCCAGCTCTCACTTCCATACATCACGACTGGGAAAACCATAGCTTTAACTATACGGACCTTTGTCGGCAAGGTGACGTCTCTACTTCTCAAGATGCTGTCTAGGTTTGTCATTGCTTTTCTCCCAAGAAGCAGGCGTCTTTTAATTTCGTGACTGCTGTCTCCATCTGCAGTGATCATGGAGCCCAAGAAAGTAAAACCTCTCACTGCCTCCATTTCTTCCCCTTCTATTTGCCAGGAGGTGATGGGACCAGTGGCCACGATCTTCGTTTTTTGATGTTGAGCTTCGGGCCATATTTGGCGCTCTCCTCTTTCACCCTCATTAAAAGGTTCTTTAATTCCGCCTCACCAGCGTCCCTAAATCCAGCACCGGGGGGGGGGGAGTGATGGAGGAGGCCCCCCAGGTCAGAAGTGGGGTCACCAGCCTCTGCTAAACCCCAGCTCTCCTTTGCAGGCGAGTGGACCTCATGGTTCAACGTGGACCACCCGGGAGGCGAAGGTGATTTTGAGACCCTGGAAGCCATCCGCTTCTACTATCCGGATCGCGTCTGCGCCCAGCCCTCCGCCATCCAAGCCCGGACCACCGAATGGGAGCTGCCGGAGGAAGTTGGGGAGGTGGTTCACTCCAGCCCCCAAGAAGGCTTCTGGTGCCTCAACCAGGAGCAGCCCGGGGGCAAGACCTGCTCCAACTACCACGTCCGGTTCCTCTGCCCCCCAGGTGAGAACGCTAAGGTGGCCAGCCCCTGTAGGCAGGACCGCTCACCTGTCAATCATGGTGACATCGCGGCGACATATTGCGATGGTCGCCAGGGCTTCAAGGCAGAAGGAATGTGTCGTGCTTAATGGCATCACCAGGCTCCTCTTCAGACCAGACCAGGTCTTCTTCTCCCGCCTTCCACTGAGCCCTGGAGACAGAGGTTAATTGGGAGAGGGAGGAGGGCAGACCAGACATCACCCCCTCCAACGTTTCTCCCCTGAAAAGAGGGACGTCCTATTCCATCCCCTCCAACGTTTCTCCCCTGAAAATAGGGACGTCCTATTCCATCCCCTCCAACGTTTCTCCCCTGAAAATAGGGACGTCCTATTCCATCCCCTCCAACGTTTCTCCCCTGAAAATAGGGACGTCCTATTCCATCCCCTCCAACGTTTCTCCCCTGAAAATAGGGACGTCCTATTCCATCCCCTCCAACGTTTCTCCCCTGAAAATAGGGACGTCCTATTCCATCCCCTCCAACGTTTCGCCCCTGAAAATAGGGACGTCCTATTCCACCCCCTCCAACGTTTCGCCCCTGAAAATAGGGACGTCCTATTCCATCCCCTCCAACGTTTCTCCCCTGAAAAGAGGGACGTCCTATTCCATCCCCTCCAACGTTTCTCCCCTGAAAATAGGGACGTCCTATTCCATCCCCTCCAATGTTTCTCCCCTGAAAATAGGGACGTCCTATTCCATCCCCTCCAACGTTTCTCCTGAGAATAGGGATGTCCCAAGGAAAAGTGGGGTCAAAATTCTGGGATCGCATCAGAAACTGGGACGGCTTCTGTAAATACTGGAAAATAGGGACACTCAGAGATTGTGAGACATCTCCAGAGAATGCATGCCATAATTTGCTGCTGGATCCCGCAGGGCTGACGCTTGCAGACGTCGTGCTCAGTTTCTTCATAATAAAAAATAAAAATTAAACACACTACCTGGGGAATCAAACCCTCCAACTTGAGACTCCAGGAAGGGTTTTTTTTGCCTGGGGATTGTTCTGACAGCCAGATAGAGAGACCTGGGCTGTATTAAGGATTCCCAACTCCCTATTAAAAAAAGCAATTGCATTTTGAAGATGTTTTCCCCACGCTAAATATCCTTTCCGCCTTCTTCTCTTCCCTCCTGGCCTCACGTCGCTTCGAAAGATCCCACAGATTGGTTGGGGTGGTCAGCGTGGTCTTCCTGGAGCTCCTGTTCACGGACGGCCTGCGGAACGAACGGCGTTCAAACCAGACACAGGAGCTGTTTGAACAGCTCTGCTCCGACCCTTGGTAGGCTGACCAAATGCCCGGGAAAATCTGCCGAGCGGCGTGCGTGCAGCAACGAACCTTGCCGAGGTAACGAGTGCGAATCCTGGGGTTGGGTACCGCTGGGCGGGGCTGCGTTTGTTGTGGGCGTTCTGCACCCAAAGGAGCTGCTCTGTTCCTGAGCTAGGCTCTTGCCCTATGTTTCATTCTCTTAACTCCTCGCCTTCGGCCCTTGCCTTTCCACCACACCCTCCAACGTTTCTCCCATGAAAATAGGGGCGTCCTATTCCATCCCCTCCAATGTTTCTCCCCTGAAAATAGGGGCGTCCTATTCCATCCCCTCCAATGTTTCCCCACTGAAAAGAGGGACGTCCTATTCCATCCCCTCCAACATTTCTCCCCTGAAAATAGGGACGTCCTATTCCATCCCCTCCAACGTTTCTCCCCTGAAAATAGGGACGTCCTATTCCATCCCCTGCAACGTTTCTCCCCTGAAAATAGGGACGTCCTATTCCATCCCCTCCAATGTTTCCCCACTGAAAAGAGGGACGTCCTATTCCATCCCCTCCAACGTTTCTCCCCTGAAAATAGGGACGTCCTATTCCATCCCCTCCAACGTTTCTCCCCTGAAAATAGGGACGTCCTATTCCATCCCCTGCAACGTTTCTCCCCTGAAAATAGGGACGTCCTATTCCATCCCCTCCAACATTTCTCCTCTGAAAATAGGGACGTCCTATTCCATCCTCTCCAACGTTTCTGCCTTAAAAATAGGGACGTCCTATTCCATCCCCTCCAAGGTTTCTCCCCTGAAAATAGGGACGTCCTATTCCATCCTTTCCAACGTTTCTCCTGTGGAAATAGGGACGTCCTATTCCATCCCCTCCAACGTTTCTCCCCTGAAAATAGGGACGTCCTATTCCATCCCCTCCAACGTTTCTCCCCTGAAAATAGGGACGTCCTATTCCATCCCCTCCAACGTTTCTCCCCTGAAAATAGGGACGTCCTATTCCATCCCCTCCAACGTTTCTCCCCTGAAAATAGGGACGTCCTATTCCATCCTCTCCAACGTTTCTCCCCTGAAAATAGGGACGTCCTATTCCATCCCCTCCAACGTTTCTCCCCTGAAAATAGGGACGTCCTATTCCATCCTTTCCAACGTTTCTCCTGTGGAAATAGGGACGTCCTATTCCATCCCCTCCAACGTTTCTCCCCTGAAAATAGGGACGTCCTATTCCATCCCCTCCAACGTTTCTCCCCTGAAAATAGGGACGTCCTATTCCATCCCCTCCAACGTTTCTCCCCTGAAAATAGGGACGTCCTATTCCATCCCCTCCAACGTTTCTCCCCTGAAAATAGGGACGTCCTATTCCATCCTCTCCAACGTTTCTCCCCTGAAAATAGGGACGTCCTATTCCATCCCCTCCAACGTTTCTCCCCTGAAAATAGGGACGTCCTATTCCATCCCCTCCAACATTTCTCCTCTGAAAATAGGGACGTCCTATTCCATCCTCTCCAACGTTTCTGCCTTAAAAATAGGGACGTCCTATTCCATCCCCTCCAACGTTTCTCCCCTGAAAATAGGGACGTCCTATTCCATCCCCTCCAACGTTTCTCCCCTGAAAATAGGGACGTCCTATTCCATCCCCTCCAACGTTTCTCCTGTGAAAAGAGGGACGTCCTATTTCATCCCCTCCAACGTTTCTCCTGTGAAAATAGGGACGTCCTATTCCATCCCCTCCAACGTTTCTCCCCTGAAAATAGGGACGTCCTATTCCATCCCCTCCAAGGTTTCTCCCCTGAAAATAGGGACGTCCTATTCCATCCTTTCCAACGTTTCTCCTGTGGAAATAGGGACGTCCTATTCCATCCCTTCCAACGTTTCTCCCCTGAAAATAGGGACGTCCTATTCCATCCCCTCCAACGTTTCTCCAGTGAAAATAGGGACGTCCTAAGGAAATTTGGGACCAAGTCAGAAACCAGGACGGCTTCTGTCAATCCAGGGAAATAGGGACACTCAGATGTTCTGCGCCACCTCCTTTTGGAATTTGCAAAAGTCGAAGGAACAGGCGAGGCAATTGTTTGGGAAACGGAGACATAGGTCTGTCCGTCCCCCTCTTCCCAATGGGGTCAGCCCATCACCAAAGAAAAATTTCAGGAATGCTGTAGTTGGTCTCCAAAAGGGCCTCTAAAGGCCTGTTGTTGTTTTTTATAGACAAGTTATTTTTTTAATGAACCTCACTCCCGCCGACCTGAGATGCTGGCCAAGTACTTTCTCAGTTGTGCTTTGAACATTCTTGCTGAGACGGGAGAGTCATCCAATCTCCGCTTTCTCCTTGTTTTGCCTGGAAAAAGGAGGGCAGTCTCTACAAATACTCTTTTTCTCTCGGTTTCTCGCTGAGGGCTGGCAAACCCTCTGCAATTCTTCCCTCTCAAGCTCTTCCAAAACGGCAGCCGAGTGTTTTCCCCCGAGGTTTCGCGATGGAAATAGCAGAGGCGCGAGACGGGTCTGTGCCATGCGCCGTGGCAGGAGAGCAGGAATTTAAAAGCTTGAAGGGGGTCCTCTGTCCTGGGGAGTCATCCAGTCTGACCCACTGCAATATCAGCTAAATAATCCCCAGCAGAACCAGCTGATGTCTTGGGCAATTGGCAGAGACCTGGACCAAAGGCTTTGGGCCTGATTCTGACCGCAGGCCAGAGATTTCCGCCCCCCTCTTCTCTGCATACATGATACTCCCCCCCCCCAGTGGGGTAGTTTGGCCGGTTCCAGATTTACATATAAGCTAAACAAGCATCTTACAAAGCAGATACATCACCTTGCCAACAAAGGTCCGTATAGTTCAAGCTCTGGTTTTCCCAGTAGTGATGTATGGAAGTGAGAGCTGGACCCTAAAGAAGGCTGATCGCCGAAGAATGGATGCTTTTGAATTCTGGTGCTGGAGGAGACTCTTGAGAGTCCCATGGACTGCAAGAAGATCCAACCTCTCCATTCGGAAGGAAATCAGCTCTGAGTGCTCACTGGAAGGACAGATCCTGAAGCTGAGGCTCCAAGACTTTGGCCACCTCAGGAGAAGAGAAGACTCCCTGGAAAAGACCCTGATGTTGGGAAAGATGGAGGGCACAAGGAGAAGGGGACGACGGAGGACGAGATGGTGGGACAGTGTTCTCCAAGCGACCAGCATGAGTTTGACCAAACTGGGGGAGGCAGTGGAACTATACGGACCTTTGTTGGCAAGGTGATGTCTCTGCTTTTTAGCGTACCTCTTTTTTTGTGCAGACGTGAGTTCTAATCCTGCGTCTTCCGCCCCCACAGAGCCCCATTGGAGCAGTTGGGGGGCCTGGAGCCCCTGCTCAAAGACCTGCGGCGGCGGAGGGAAGAGGGTCCGCCGGCGGAGCTGCCCAAAGTCCAAGCTCATCCGCTGCCCCGGCCGTCCCTCGGAGGTGCAGAAATGTTCGCTGTCACCCTGTCCAGGTACCAAACCTCTCTCTCTGCTCCTCTGGCAAAGTTTCTCTGCACCTGTCAGGTATCCCCATCCTAGCACCTGCCCTTATCCTCTCCCTCTGCTTTTCCCTCCCTCCCTCCCTTCCACCCACCCATCATCCCCCCTCCGTTTCTTTACCATCACTTACCTACCTAATTACATTACATACACCATCGCTTCCTTCAGATCTTTGGTGACTGGCCTCCTTCCATCCACCATCACTTACTTACTTCTGCCATCACTGGCCTCCTTTCGTCCATCACTTATTTTCTCTTTCTTTCTTTCTTTCTTTCTTTCTTTCTTTCTTTCTTTCTTCTGCCATCACTTCCCTCCCTCCTTCCTTCCATCCATCGCTTATTTACTTACATTTGCCATCACTTGCCTCCTTCCATCACTTATTTTCTTTCTTTCTTTCTCTCTCTCTCTTTCTTTCTTTCTTTCTTTCTTTCTTTCTTTCTTTCTTTCTCTTTCTTTCATTTTTCTGCCATAACTTCCCTCCCTCCTTCTATCCGTCACTTATTTACTTACTTTTGCCATCACTTGCCTCCTTCCATTACTTTTTATTTTTTTTCTTTTCTTTTTCTCTTTTTCTCTTTCTTTCTTTCTTTCTTTCTTTCTTTCTTTCTTTCTTTCTTCTGCCATCACTTGCCTCCTTCCATCCATCACTTATTTACTTACTTTTGCCATCACTTACCTCCTTCCATTACTTATTTTCTATCTTTATTTCTTCTGCCATCACTTGCTCTCACCGGTGGCCAAATCTGATGTCCCCAAAGCACGACATTGCCCTCCCGCTGCAAGCGAATGAGGCGATGACAAGGCTTTCAAGTTTCCTCCTAACTCTACAATTCTCCGGCTCTGTGTTTCCAGCTTGCCAGCTCAGCTGTGATGTGGGCGTCCCCAGCAAGGACTGTACCAGCTGCACCTGCCCCAATCACACTGTCCTGGGCACCGTACGGAGCGCAAAGGGAGTGGTCCTCGCCGGCGCCCAGATCTTTCTCCAGGACCGGCCCCTGGCCCTACTGGCCAAGAGCAACTGGCGCGGCCAATTCACCGTCCGAGGCATCTGCGCCGGGAGTGGGGTCAACGTCAGCGCAAAGCTCGAGAGGTTTGCCCAAGGCAGCAGCCCGGCGATCGCCAACAGCTCTCGGACATCTGTGGTGGACCTAGTGCTCCATCGACTAGGTAACAGGGCAGACTCCAATTCTTTAGCTGCATTGAGATAATCTTCATCATCATCATTCTCTATTACGGTCCAAAGACCCAACAAATCGTTGCAAAGCAATGCACAATTCAGACAGCCTACCTCCAGGTTAGGGACGTGGGTGGCGCTGTGGGTTAAACCACAGAGCCTAGGACTTGCCGATCAGAAGGTCGGCGGTTCGAATCCCCGCAATGACGGGGTGAGCTCCCGTTGCTCGGTCCCTGCTCCTGCCAACCTAGCAGTTCGAAAGCACGTCAAAGTGCAAGTAGATCAATAGGTACCGCTCTGGCGGGAAGGTAAACGGCGTTTCCGTGCGCTGCTCTGGTTCGCCAGAAGCGGTTTAGTCCTGCTGGCCACATGACCCGGAAGCTGTACGCCGGCTCCCTCGGCCAATAAAGCGAGATGAGCGCCGCAACCCCAGAGTCGGCCACGACTGGACCTAATGGTCAGGGGTCCCTTTACCTTTACTTTACCTCCAGGTTAAACAAGCATTTTGTTCAGACTTAAAGATAGGGATCATTGGTTCTTGCAACCACTGATAAAAACTTGGCCACTGCTAATGTTCTAGCGTTTGCCCGGTCTTCCAATAGGAACCTGACATAGTGAGCCTCTGATTTTCCCGGGAAAGGGACCAGCGAGGGTAATATCAGTTCAGCCCTGGCTTGCTCGTATTTTGCACAGTGCAACAAAATATGTTTTATGGAATCGATGTCTTGAGCGCACGAGCCAAGTCTGTCCTGGTAGGGAACTCCTCTCAACGCTGCAGAAGGAAAGACGTTTAGTCTGGCTTTGGTGAAAAGCCTTCGATAGTTTGGTACTGTCAGGTTTTTAATGTAAGATGTTAACTTAAAGATATGCCCATATTGTACTCCTACTGCCAGCAGACTACAGACTGCGTGTGATCGAGATCGCAAGTCACTTTGTGCATTAGCCCATAATCTTTGCTTTAACATCTTTAGGGCGCCTTCATAACCCAGGTAATACAGTTGGTAATAATAATAATTTATTTATACCCCGCCTATCTGGTTTCCACAGCTACTCTAGGCGGCTCCCAACAGAATAGTAAAAACACGATAAAACGTCAAACAGTAAAAGCTTCCTAAGAAATCTGCAATGGGGCCTCATTGGAAATACTGTGTGATTATTATCATAATAATATTATAATAATTTATTATTTATAGCCCGCCAATCCAGCCGGGTTTCCCCAGCCGCTCTGGGCAGCTCCCAACAGAATACTAAAAACACGATAAAACACCAAACGTTAAAAGCTTCCCTAAACAGGGCTGCCTTCAGATGTCTTCCAAAAGTCAGATAGTTGCTTATTTCATTGACATCTGACGGGAGGGCGTTCCACAGGGCAGGCGCCACCACTGAGAAGGCCCTGTGCCTGGTTTCCTGTAACCTCGCTTCTCGCAGGGGGGGGACCGCCAGAAGGCCCTTGGGAGCTGAACCCTGATGTCCGGGGTGGACGATGGGGGTGGAGACTCTCCTTTAGGCCTACTGTGCCATTTAGGGCTTTCAAGGTCAGCACTAACACTTTGAATTGTGCTCAGAAACATACTGGGAGCCAATGTCGGTCTTTTAGGACCGGTGTTATGTGGTCTCGGCGGCCACTCCCAGTCCCCAGTCTGGCTGGCGCATTCTGGATTAGTTGCAGTTTCCGGGTCACCTTCAAAGGAGCGCCTTTTTTAAAAAGACAGGTCATTTATTTATTTATCCTGATTTTATACTACTTCTCTCTCTCACCCCACCCCCGCACCCCTCCCCCGGTCCATTCCCGGCAGAAAAACCTTACATGGTGTCCCATCCGGAAGAGAAAGTGAGGACAGTTGGACAAAGCGTACGGTTTTGCTGCAGAGCGCAGGGTATTCCGGAGCCAATGAAGTATTACTGGTGAGTGGCTGGGATCGGGGCCCGTTGCTGGAGAAGGAGGAGGAGGGGCTCCTTTCAAAAACACACACTCTCTCTCTCTAATATCAAACAATTTATACACCGCTTAGCTCCAATAGCCTCTGCGCTGCTTACAAAAGTTGTTGTTGTTTAGTGGTGTCCGCCTCTTCGTGACCCCCTGGACCAGAACATGCCAGGCCCTCCTGTCTTCCACTGCCTCCCCCAGTTTGGTCAAACTCATGCTGGCAGCTTCGAGAACACTGTCCAATCATCTCGTCCTCCGTCGTCCCCTTCTCCTTGCGCCCTCCATCTTTCCCAACATCAGGGTCTTTTCCAGGGAGTCTTCTCTTCTCCTGAGGTGGCCAAAGTCTTGGAGCCTCAGCTTCAGGATCTGTGCTTCCAGTGAGCGCTCAGGGCTGATTTCATTGCACAAAAAGAGATGAATTGAGTTAAAACGATGAAATCAAGCATCAATTAGAATTCCTGCTGGAATAAAAAAAAAAGTATTCGGGCAGAAGTTCAACAGGGAGAGGGGGCCTGTTCTGATTGGGCGGCTCTAGTGAATGATAAAATAATAATAATTTATTATTTATAACCCGCCCATCTGACTGGGTTTCCCCAGCCGCTCTAGGATGCTGCAGAAATAGTAATGCCCAGACCATGAGATTAGACCCCAAAATATTAACCAAAGCCTGCCGGTGAGGTACATAATTCAGGTTAACTCCAGAAACCGGAAGAAGCGGGATTGTTGAAACTTCCCCTCCACCCCATTTTCACCCTTATTACGTCTGTCTTCATTGCATCTGTCTTCATTGCATCTGTCTTCGTTGCATCTGTCTTCACTCATCGGGGACATGGCTGTCAACCGTCCCTTATTTGGCGGGACAGTCCCTTATCCAATCGCCGTGTCCCGCTGCTGTCCCTTATTGATGATGTCCCTTAAATTTCCCGGGTTTCAAAGGAAGCAGCTCCTCTCCCTCCCTCCTGGCCGGCCAGAGAGGAGGGAGGCTCCAGCTGTGTTGCTTGGCTGTGTTGCTCACCCAATAAGGAGTCTAAGAACGACTGGGGGGGTGGAGCTTGCATGCCTTGTGCTGATCAAATCGGCCGCATTGCCTGGGGACTCACCTTTGCTCAGCGCTTCCCAGCGGAGAGGTGACGGTGGTTTTCCTTGCTGCATCCCCTTTGCCGGGTTGCTGCGCTGTGGGAACCACCGCTTGAGGCTTCGTTTGGCTGCTGGTTGACTAAAATCCCTTATTTTGGCAGCTGATCCCTTATTTTCGAGGCTGCTGGTCAATTATTTTCAAATCTGTAAGTTGACAGCTATGATCGGGGAGCATCAGAGAGCTTCCAAGCTCACAGGAGCCGACAGCCGGCCAGAGGGAAAGGAACTTACTGTCGGTTTGCAGCCCTGATCGCTCAGTCGACCTCCCCTTTCCCCGTTTCGTCTCTTCCTCCAGGTACCACAACGGGACCCTCCTGGACCGCAAGGTGCACAGATACGACAGCAGCTTAGTGCTGAGGGACCTGCAGCCAAATCAGGCCGGCTCGTACCACTGCAAAGCCAGCAATGACCTCGGCTCCGTGAAGTCCTCCGTGGCCCAGCTGGCTGTGATAGGTGAGCTCAGATTCCTGCTCCGAGGCAAAACTCGGGCTGGGTGAGGTTCAGGCTCGATTCTTTGGAACCCGAACGTCCGACGGGCTTCCTGCAGCCAATCAGAAGCCACATTTTGGTTTCCGAACGTTTTGGAAGTCGAACGGACTTCCAGAACGGATTCCATTTGATTTCCGAGGTACCACTGTATACCGGTATATCGCGATGTTTAGGTAAAGGTAAGGGGCCCCTGATCATTAGGTCCAGTCGTGACCGACTCTGGGGTTGTGGTGCTCATCTCGCTTTATTGGCCGAGGGAGCCGGCGTACAGCTTCCGGGTCATGTGGCCAGCAGGACTAAGCCGCTTCTGGCAAACCAGAGCAGCACACGGAAACGCCGTTTACCTTCCTGCCAGAGCGGTACCTATTGATCTACTTGCACTTTGACGTGCTTTCGAACTGCTAGGTGGGCAGGAGCAGGGACTGAGCAACGGGAGCTCACCCCGTCATTGCGGGGATTCGAACCGCCGACCTTCTGATCGGCAAGTCCTAGGCTCTGTGGTTTAACCCACAACGCCACCCGTGTCCCTCGCAATGTTTAGCTGGTGATACAGTGGTACCTCGGGTTACATACGCTTCAGGTTACATACACTTCAGGTTACAGACTCCGCTAACCCAGAAATAGTGCTTCAGGTTAAGAACTTTGCTTTAGGAAATTGTGCTCTGGCAGTGCGGCAGCAGCAGGAGGCCCCATTAGCTAAAGTGGCGCTTCTGGTTAAGAACAGTTTCAGGTTAAGTACGGACCTCCGGAACAAATTAAATACTTAACCCGAGGTACCACTGTATATCACAAGCTTGAAAACCAGGTATCGCCCAGCCCTGTTCTTGAGCCACAGCACAGCTCAACCGGCTGCTAACAGATCTCTTGCTTTGGTCTTCTATCGTTTCAGACCCAGGCGTCCCAGCCTGCACTGCCGAGCCAGAAGAATACCTCATCAAACTCCCCGACGAGTGTTTCCAAGAGGAGACAGGCTCCCAGTTCTACAACGTCGGGCAGTGCCCCAATGCCCGCTGTGCCGGCAGCCTTGCTGACGGCCTGCAGTGCCAGGACGCCACACAGCACTGCTGCGGCACGCGCCGCATGGAAGTGCGGGAGATTCGCTGCATCGGGTACGTCCTCCCCATCAAGGTGGTTGCGGAGTGCGGCTGTAGCTCATGCACCCAGCCAAAGGTGCTGGTCCATGGCAAGGCTTCGGCGGCAGACGATGGCGAACCTCTGCGCTTTGGTGAGATCTACTTGGGGGCCGAGAAGATCGGCTTCACCGGTTACAAGGGCACCTTCACCATCGAGGTTCCACCGGACACGGAGAGGCTGGTGGTGAAGTTTGTGGACCGGACGCAGAAATTCGTTGAGGCCGTCAAGGTCTTCCCGTTTGACCAGCGCGGTGGAGCCGTCTACCAGGACGTCAAGCTGTTAAGGAGGAAGGAGCCGGTTGACTTGCAAGCCTTGGAGACCAACGTCATCCAGCTCGGAGAAGTGGCTGGAGAGGACCCCATTGGGGAGATTGTCATCCCCTCAGGATCTTTCTTCAGGCCCGACGGGCTACCCTACAATGGGACCGTACGGGCCAGCGTCACCTTCGTGGATCCACGGGACTTTGCCACGGTGAACGCCGCCTCCAGCGACTTGAATTTCATCAACGCCGAAGGCGACCTCTTCCCTCTCCGGACTTATGGCATGTTTTCCATGGACTTCTGGGAAGAGGGCAGTAACCAGGGATTAGAGGCCAGGAGCGTGGAGGTCAAGATGGACGCCGAGCTCATTAAGATGCCGGGGCACGTCCAGAAAATGAAGCTCTGGTCCCTCAACCCCGTGACAGGCCTGTGGGAAGAGGAGGCCTCCTTTAAGCGGGCCGCGGCAGGGCGCCGCAAACGCGAGGAGAGGGCCTTCCTGATTGGCAACCTGGAAATCCGTGAAAGGCGGCTGTTCAACCTGGATGTACCAGAGAATCGCCGCTGCTTCGTCAAGGTCCGAGCCTACATCAACGAAAAGCTCAACCCCAACGAACAGCTGGAGGGAGTGGTGGTTACCCTGGTGAACCTTGAGCCCCGGCCTGGCTTTCCGTCCAACCCTCAGGCCTGGGGCCGCTTTGACAGCGTGGTGACAGGTCGCAATGGTGCGTGCCTTCCTGCCTTCTGCGACGGCCAGCAGGCCGATGCCTACACTGCCTACGTCACTGCCACGATGGGTGGGGAGGAGCTGGAGGCCGTGGCTTCCAGCCCGAAGCTTGACCCTCGAGCCGTGGGCGTTTCTCAGCCGTACCTCAACAAGCTGGGCTACCGGCGATCCGACCACGACGACCCAGCCCTCAAGAAGACGGCCTTCAAGATCAACCTCGCCAAGCCCAACCAGAACAACATCGACGAGACTAACGGTCCCATCTACCCGTACCGGAGTCTGAGGGATTGCGACCAGGCGCCCGTCACAGCCAACCACTTCCGCTTCTACCGGGTGGAAGTGGACAAGTATGAGTACAATGTGGTGCCCTTCAAGGAGAGCGACTTGACATCGTGGACCGGGGATTACCTCTCCTGGTGGCCCAACCCTCAAGAGTTCCGGGCTTGCTACATCAAGGTGAAGATCAACGGGCCTCAACAATACATGGTCCGGTCTCGAAACGTGGGGGGCAGCCACCCCAGGACTCGGGGGCAACTTTACGGCCTGCGGGACTCTCAGAGCGTCCGGGACCTCGAGACGTATAACACATCAGCGGCGTGCGTCGAGTTCAAGTGCAGCGGAATGCTCTTTGACCAGGGACTTGTCGACAGGACTTTGGTGTCCGTCATCCCGCAGGGGAGCTGCCGTCGTACGGCGGTCAACAGCTACCTGAGGGAGTACCTCGGCCGCCACCCGCCCGTCGTGGAAAACAACGACACCTCGGCCTTCGCCATGCTGGCTCCTGTGGACCCTCTGGGGCACAACTATGGCATCTACACCGTGACCGACCAGAACCCGCGCCTGGCCAAGGAAATTGCCATCGGTCGCTGCTTTGATGGCACCTCGGACGGGTTCTCGCGGGAGATGAAATCTGAGCGGGGTACGGCGGTCACCTTCTTTTGCCAGGAACAGCCGGTGGGGCGTGAGAGCTTCTTCCAGCGCCTGCTTGAAGCCCCCGCCCAGACGCTGACGGAGATCCGGCGTGCGATGGGGGAAAACGAACAGCTGCGAGGAGCTTCTCAGGTGGTGGCGTACCCGGCAGGGTTGCGGACCGTGTTTGCGGCGCAGGCCCGTCGGACCCCCAGCCGCAGGAGGAGGGTGGGTGCTTCACAGACCGGACAGTGAGCAAGGAAGAGAACTGATGGGTCGTCTTCACATGAAACTGGCATGTTCCTCATCTCTCTCGCACTGAGTGAGGAGGTGTATCCACGAGGAAAGCTTTGTCCCGCCTCCCTCCAGATCGATGCCTCGAAACCAAGAAAGATAAACACAATCTCCTGGCCTCACGCCTGCCGTTAATCCCCAGTGTCAATTCCTTAATCCGCGCCCTGCTGTGGTCTTCCCCAAGGGTGTAGTGGTAAATTGTGAAGGGCAGGGGCTCATCCTGATAGCTCCCCATATCCCTGGTCCCAAGGAGAGTGCCATAGTCATGGATGCCCCCCAGGAATAGCCACACCCCCAAGGAGAGCCTCTAATCGCACACACGAGGAAAGCCACGCCCCCAAGGAAAGCCACACCCCATGGATAGAAAGCCACACCCCCAAGGAAGGTCCCAAAATATAGGCAGCAGTTTCAATTCATTACAGTGGTACCTCGGGTTAAGTACTTAATTCGTTCCGAAGGTCTGTTCTTAACCTGAAACTGTTCTTAACCTGAAGCACCATTTTAGCTAATGGGGCCTCCCGTTGCCGCCGCGCCGCCAGAGCACAATTTCTGTTCTTATCCTGAATCAAAGTTCTTAACCCGAGGGTATATTCTGGGTTAGCGGAGTCTGTAACCTGAAGCGTATGTAACCCGAGGTACCACTGTATTAACACACAGTGTACATATAGCACGATACATGGTTGTTTCAGATTGGCATAACTGCCACCCAATTCGTTGTTTCCTTCGACTAAATCGCCCCAGGCCTAATGGCGTTGACTTCCGGCTGCCGCAGTTCAGCTTTAGCCAGCTGAATGCCAGCCACATTGCAAAGAACCACCCCTACGTAAACCGCTAGCGTGAAGCAGGAACACCGTCAAAGAAAAGAGGAGACGTACCCAGCCTCTCCTCGATTGCTTTCCTCCTCCTCCGACTTCCCTCGCTGTTAACGTGTCGCAAACAAACTTGAAAGCCTTGTCGTTGCCTCATTCGCTTGCAGCGGAAGGGCAGTGTTGTGCTTTGGGGACATCAGATTTGGCCACCGGTGAGAGCAAGATACCGGACGAGATGGGTTTGTTCTGATGTTCTTAGGCTGACCGGTAATTTAAAAACTCGGAAACCCCTGGGGAGATCTATATAGTCTTGCGGCCACCCCCAACCCCTGTTTTTTTGATACAGAATCGTAGAATTGTATTGCTAGGAAGGGACCCCCGAGTCCAAACCCACAACAATTCAGGAATGGAAGTTGAGGCCAGCTCCTTCATGAGGACTAGATAATTGCTTGGAGTCAAGTCAAGGAATCGAATCCTGAGCAAGCCTCTCACACACCCCCACACCCCCAGAATTCATTCTGAAAAACCTGGATGTTATATAGACATATGTATACATATAAATAGGGACGCAGCTGGCGCTGTGGGTTAAACCACAGAGCCTAGGACTTGCCGATCAGAAGGTCGGCGGTTCGAATCCCCGCAATAACGGGGTGAGCTCCCGTTGCTCGGTCCCTGCTCCTGCCTACCTAGCAGTTCGAAAGCACGTCAAAGTGCAAGTAGATCAATAGGTACCGCTCCAGCGGGAAGGTAAACGGCGTTTCCGTGCGCTGCTCTGGTTCGCCAGAAGCGGCTTAGTCCTGCTGCCCACACGACCCGGAAGCTGTACGCCGGCTCCCTCGGCCAATAAAGCGAGATGAGCGCCGCAACCCCAGAGTCGGCCACGACTGGACCTAATGGTCAGGGGTCCCTTTACCTTTACACATATAAATATCTAATAAGCCAATGAATAGAAAAAAGGGGGTTCTTTTTGGAGTCCTGTTTCCGTGCTGCCAGAGGACGTGCTTCTCTTCAAATGACGATTCCCTGACTCCCAACCCCCTGGGAACTGGGATCCCAGCAATATTTAAAAACGAATGTCTCTTCTAGATACAGGGGTACCTCGGTTTTCGGACGCCGGCAAACGTTTCAGAACCCGGACACCGAAAACCTTCCGTTTTCGGACGCGCCTCGGAAGTCGGAACGGCGTGTTTTTCCATTTCCTCAATCAATTTTGCAGACCGCCCTTTGCGCCTCGGGTTTCCGGACTTTCCGGAACTCGAACGGTCTTCTGGAACGGACGACGTTCGAGAACCGAGGTACCGCTGTATAGGCATTCCTCTTTTCCTGTGAGTGGTCACAGGTGAGGGCCTATGGACCTATGGGCCAAACTTGCCCCAGCACAAGCCCCCGTTTGACCGTCTTCCCTCGCACCCGACGCCATCTGAGAGCTCTCTTGAGCTCCACACCTCCAAAGGCAAAACACACAGGGTTAGGCAATCATTCACAAACTGCCCCACCTGTAGATTGTTGGATATCCTAATTTTTTTAAAAAATAAATTTTATTAGAGCATAAAAAAAGAATACAGAGCTTTATTACCAAATATATCCCCCCCCCAAAAAAAAACAATATTAAATATTTTATCGAAAGAAGAAGAAGAGGAGAGAAAGAGTATGGAAGAGAAAAGGAATTACCGTATTTTTTGCTCTTTAAGACTCACTTTTTCCCTCCTAAAAGTAAGGGGAAATGTGTGTGTGCGTCTTATGGAGCGAATGCAGGCTGCGCAGCTATCCCAGAAGCCAGAACAGCAAGAGGGATTGCTGCTTTCGCTGCACAGCGATCCCTCTTGCTGTTCTGGCTTCTGAGATTCAGAATATTTTTTTTCTTGTTTTCCTCTTCCAAAAACTAGGTGCGTCTTGTGGTCTGGTGCGTCTTTCAGAGCGAAAAATACGGTAAGTTAAAGAGTAAATATATTTTAATTTAAGGTTATCTGTACAGCGGTACCTCCGGTTGCAAAGGGGATCCATTCCGGAGGCCCATTCGCAACATGAGCAGAACGCAACCCGTGATTCGCCGCTTCTGCGTATGCGCGTGATGTCATTTTTCACGTCTGCGCATGCGCGAGTGTCGAAACCCGGAAGTAACCCTTTCCGTCACTTCCGGGTCGCCGCAGGACGTATCCTGAAAGAACGTAACATAATCGTTGAGGGTTGCGGGAAGGATGGGAGAAGTAGAGGGGTCGGGGCTGTTGACCCGATATGCGCCAGGGTTCCCCTTGGGATCTTATGAGAAGCTATTCCCATTATGAGTGTTTCCCCCCACGAGACGCCCCTCTTTCGCCGTGGGTCACATAAACAGCAACTTTATATATATATATGTAAAGGAGATGCGTTATTTATTGCCAAAATATATGACTGTGTTTTCACCAGCGACGTGGTCTTGCGTCTGATTTCACTTCCGCACAGCCCACCAGGGCCGGATTTAGGTTTGATGAGGCCCTCAGCTCCTGAAGGTCATGGGGCCCTTTCTATGTCCAGCTGTCCTTTGTCAACAACAAATGGCCGCTGTTTTTGGTGTTGAATATATGCTATATGGTAACATACAGACCTAATAGGTTTCTAAAGCCATTTAGGGGCGGGGTGGCGCTGTGGTCTAAACCACGGAGCCTCTTGGGCTTGCCGATCAGAAGGTCAGCGGTTCGAATCCCCGCAACGGGGCGAGCTCCCGTCGCTCTGTCCCAGCTCCTGCCAACCTAGCAGTTCAAAAGCACACCAGTGTAAGTAGATAAATAGGTACCACTGCGGTGGGAAAGTAAACGGCGTTTCTGTGTGCTCTGGCTCATGTCTCAAGGGTCTGGGAGAGAAAGATACTTTAGAGTCTGCCTGCATCCAGATGTTTCAGGTATGTGCGTTGGCCCAGGGCTCCCGTTCCCTCCTACGCCGGGTCTTTATGTACGGAGATTTGTGTTCTCAGCAAAAACGAGACATTAAAGTATACGAGCGGCAAGGCCTTGCCAAAGGGAAGGGGTGGAAATTATTGATGTCCGCCTGTCTCCCGGCCAGAGGACCACAAACCTCCTGAGCCTCGCGAGACGCAACAGAGCAGCCAGCTGCTCGTGCCAAGCGTTGAAACGTTATATATGACGGGTGAAGGGACAGAGCCTTTTTTGCAAAGCCCAGCACGTCTCCGGCGAGCCAGGATCCGTTCCCAAACATTCTTGGAATGCACAACTGCAACATCAAACGCTCCGGGAAAAGCAGACCTGGTTTTCAAAACGTCCAGTTGGCGAGTTTGCCGGAGAGGCAATCGGAGGATGAGGAAAACATTTCGCGCCCCGGTTTTGAGGACACGGCTCAGAGGGGTCCTCGTTCAGGAAGGCCGTAGCTTAGCGGGCGAACGCCTGAATGTCCCTGGTCCGATCCTGAACGCCATTTCCAGGTAGGGATGGGAATATTCCGCTGACTGAAACCCTCCGTCAGTCAGGGTGGACGACACTCTGAACTAGATATACCAATATTTGTAGAATTCAGCTTGCTGTTTCAATCACCTCTCTATTCGCACCCTAGAAACTTGCTTTTGTTTTCGGAGGAAAGGAATATCGCTTTTCCTGCTGGAAGTTCCAGGTTCTTGTTGTCATTATAAAAATGAGGCATTTGTGTGCGGACGTCCAACGAGGGAGCAATAGACCAAAAAGTAGCAGATCGAGAAGCAAATACTCAAATATTCGGGTGCAAAAAGCAGTGTAGACAGTACGCAAATGAATACAAGAGGGACGGTGCAGATATGAATAAAAATTCAAACGTTCTGCGTTCACCAAACATGGAGCCGTTACTGGGATCCCAGAAGCCAGATTAGAATCAGCAAGGCTTTTCTTTTTGCCCTTCAGTAAGGTAGGGACGCCAGTGGCGCTGTGGGTTAAACCACTGAGCCTAGGGCTTGCTGATCAGAAGGTTGGCGGTTCGAATCCCCATGACGGGGTGAGCTCCCGTTGCTCGGTCCCTGCTCCTGCCAACCTAGCAGTTCGAAAGCACCTCAAAGTGCAAGTAGATAAATAGGTACCGCTCCGGCGGGAAGGTAAACGGCGTTTCCGTGCGCTGCTCTGGTTCGCCAGAAGCGGCTTAGTCCTGCTGGCCACATGACCCGGAAGCTGCACGCCGGCTTCCTCGGCCAGTAAAGCGAGATGAGCGCTGCAATCCCAGAGTCGGGGACCTAATGGTCAGGGGTCTCTTTACCTTTAATACAGTGGTGCCTTGGTTCCCGAACGGCTTAGCTGTCAAACAAAACGGTCCAGAATGCCGCAAACCTGGAAGTAAGTGTTCTGGATTGCAAATGTTTTTCAGAAGCTGAACGTCCGAGGCGGCTTCCGATTGAGCGCAGGCAGTTGATGGGAAGCCGCGCCTTGGTTTTCGAACAGTTCCGGGCGTCGAACGGACTCCTGGAAATTAAGTCCGAGAACCAAGGTGTGTGCAAAAACGCACACATTATAAGGCGATGCTTGTGCAAATAGTGCTCAGGCGTGCAAAAGTAATACATCAAGGTGCATTATACGACGGGGAAGGGCTTGCGGAAAATGTTGGGTAGGAACGCCTAGCGAAACGTGCGCAGGAGGGGAGAAATTTGCGGCAAACCGCCGGCGATCTTCAGTGGGGACGTTTCGTCTCTGCGGCACGACGGATTGAGGCAAAAAAGCGAGGGAGTGTATCACGAAACCGGGGAAACGAGGAACCCCAAAACGGACCGATTCCCTTGTTCCCGGTTCGGAGGGGAATAGGCCTAGAGGCATCATTCCCCGTGAGGTAAAACACTTTCCCAGCAGCAAGGATAACCCAGGAACCTTCCCTGTTCCCAGAGACATTTTCCGTAGCCAAGGCTGACTTAGCGACGGAGGAACGTGCCGGAATGCCCTCGCCCGTCTCGGAGTCCGGTCGGGTTTTACGAGCGTCCTGAGTCTCTGGGGCGGCCTGTGGTTTACTCTCTCTTTGTTTCCTTGCCCTGCTTTTCGGCTCCAGGAGCGACTGATGACAAATGCAGGTTTGGGAGAGCAAAGAGGAGGGCAGGAGGTATCTGGGCCTTTTTGGGGGTGGCCCCAATTTCTCGCCGTGACCTCCAGAAGATTGCAGGGATGAGCGTACACCCCAAATTAGATGGCGCACTAAGATCAGCACCCTCCCATCCTGTTCCTTTCCGCTGTCTCCATCCACACAGGGTAGGATGGGGGAGCCATGACTGGCATTAGTGGTGGATGGGAGCCAACACAAACAAGGCCCTGGCTATCTTTGCTTTGCCTTCCCTCCACATCCTCAAGCACCATGGAGAGAGCTGCTGGTGACCCCAAGCTCTGTGAATTTGTGCCGGGGAATTGGCCCAGAAAATCAACGATAGGGAACGCAGGGACGTAGGAAATGGACCTTTGGTCTGGCAACACTGGCTGGCAGCCGCTCCCTGGGGTCTCAGCCTTCCTGGTTCCGGCCTGGAGATGCCAAATTGAACCCAGGGCATCTTATGTGCAAAGCCGATGTTCTGCCTTCGTGGAAGGAAGCTGCCTTGGTGCTGCGCCTGGGAACTCTGGGAATTGTAGCGCCACAAGGGGAATGGGGTCAGGTTCCCGAACAACTCTCAGCACCCAGAACTAAAGTTCCCAGGATTTCTTTCTGGCTGTGGCCCGGCCCTGCTTTCAACGCATAGCGGACAATTTCAGGGTTAGCTGCCGATTTGGATTTTCGTAGAGTCGGAAGGGACCTTCAGCGGTCATCTATCCCAACCCGCTAGATGCAATTTCGAAACAACGCGTTTCTGCGGAAGAATTGCACCACGTCTCACAGGATTGTGCCTGAGAGATGGGAGCCTCGCGTTCCCGTCTTAATGTGGGTTTCGGGGGGTGTTCCCGTTGAAATAGCACCGCTGTAACTTCCTCCCTCCAATCACGCCAGCGGATTCCATTTCTGCCCGTCTGTCTGGCCAAAGCGTGTCAGCTGAGCTCCCCTCTGGACAAACCATCAAATTCCCCGAGACAAAGAGCTCCTTGAGGAGGAAACGAGCTGTGAAAAGCACAACCCAATCCTTCTCCCCTCGTGTCTAGGAAGAAGCAGCGAGAGAAAGGTTTTTTAACAGCTCACATCCTGGCTCCCCTCTGCCAGAACACGAAGGCCCTGTTCTGAGAGGCGTTTTTTGTTTCCCAAAATTCCCGGCCGGTTTCAGAAATTCCACAGGAGTTTTTTTTTGAGGGGGTGTACATGAGAGAGGGGACGCGGGTGGCGCTGTGGGTTAAACCACTGAGCCTAGGGCTTGCTGATCAGAAGGTCAGCGGTTCGAATCCCCGCAATGACGGGGTGAGCTCCCGTTGCTCGGTCCCTGCTCCTGCCAACCTAGCACTTCAAAAGCATGTTAAAGTGCAAGTAGATAAATAGGTCCCGCTCTGGCGGGAAGGTAAACGGCGTTTCCGTGCGCTGCTCTGGTTTGCCAGAAGCGGCTCAGTCCTGCTGGCCACATGACCCGGAAGCTGTACGCCGGCTCCCTCTGCCAATAAAGCGAGATGAGCGCCGCAACCCCAGAGTCGGCCACGACTGGACCTAATGGTCAGGGGTCCCTTTACCTTTACATGAGAGAGGGGACGCGGGTGGTGCTGTGGGTTAAACCACAGAGCCTAGGACTTGCCGATCAGAAGGTCGGCAGTTCGAATCCCCGCAATGACGGGGTGAGCTCCCGTTGCTCGGTCCCAGCTCCTGCCAACCTAGCAATTCGAAAGCACACCAGCGCAAGTAGATAAATAGGGTCATGTGGCCAGCAAAACTAAGCTGCTTCTGGCGAACCAGAGCAGCGCATGGAAACGCCGTTTACCTTCCCGCCGGAGCAGTACCTGTTTATCTACTTGCACATTTATCTACTTGCAAGGCCTCTGTTATTCTCTCCTTCCAATAGGGAACCTATGTAAGGACTCTATATGGGCTCTTGGATACCCCATAAGGGAAAAGGGCAATTTTTGTTTACAACACTTCCTCAATTCCGCCGTTTGGGGTTCCAGGAAACCGTGGCTTCCGATAACAAACCGTTCCGTGCCCCCAAGGTTTTCCGCCTCGGCGGATCGATGTCCTGAGTTCGAACCGAGCCGTGGAAGGGCCCGAGACGCAAATTCCCACCTGCAGTTGCTTTTTAGATGTTCTTTTTTCTGAGGACGTGGATAAAAAAATCAGACTGCTGCGGCTCCGTAACCCTCTCTGGGGGCAGATCGTTCCCAACCGCAAGTCTGGCACGGGGCAAAACCAGCAGCGAGTTGTTTTCAAGAACCGGCGGGCTCTTAAATCATCCCAATATTTGTATAATAAATATGAATAATGACACGTCTTGAGGCGCTTGTGGATGACAAGCCAAGCCTTTCGGACGGGGGCGTTTTGTTTTCAGAAGCTCTCCAGATGTCGAAGAACGGGGCTTGAAAGAAAATTGCTCAAATTCCATCTTCTTTTTTAGGGCAGCGAAGCATATATTTTTTTCTAATTAATTGTAATAGTGACTTTTGCAGTTACGTCCAGTGCCGGATTTACGTAAAAGCTAAACACGCTCCAGCTTAGGGGGCCCCACTCTCTTGGGGGCCCCTGAAAAAATTAAAGGAAAAAAGTTCTAGTTACAGGTAGGTAGCTGTGCTGGTGTGCCATAGTCGACCAACTATGTGCATGTACACAAAAGCTCATACCAATAACAAACTTAGTTGGTCTCTATGGTGCTACTGGAAGGATTTTTTAAAAATTATTTTCTTATGTCTATATGAATTTTTGAAGTTTTCCCAGTGAGCCAGTAAAGGTAAAGGGACCCCTGACCATTAGGTCCAGTCGTGGCCGACTCTGGGGTTGCGGCGCTCATCTCGCTTTATTGGCCGAGGGAGCCGGCGTACAGCTTCCGGGTCATGTGCCCAGCAGGACTAAGCCGCTTCTGGCGAACTAGAGCAGCGCACGAAAACGCTGTTTACCTTCCCGCCGGAGCGCTACCTATTTATCTACTTGCACTTTGACGTTCTTTCGAACTGCTAGGTTGGCAGGAGCAGGGACTGAGCAACGGGAGCTCAGCCCATCATTGCGTTTGCTTCAGGATACGAACAGGGCTCTGGAAAGGATCGCGTTCGCATCCAGAGGTATCACTGTACATTTATCAGTGAATTCTGACATTTGGTATCGTGCAGCAGAGGCCCTTTGAATAGATAGGAAGAAACTGTGATGAAGTGTTTTGTGGGGACAAGTCACAAAAGTCACAAAAGCGATTGTGCTGATTTTGGTAGTGGGCTGCATGTGCAGGATATCTGGACACCCCCCCTTCCAACCTATGCATCAATTCCTGCAACACCATTCCTGGCAAAAAATTGAAATGAAATAGCCATGGTGGTTCCCCTCCATGTCTAGGAGCAATTTACCTCCGAATGCTTCAAAAACTCTTCTCCCCTCCCTTTGCCCCCATGAGTTTCCCCGGTTTCCTCTGACCGGCTGCCACCAGACCCGGGAATACTGGATCCAAAGGGATCCTGGCACGATCCGGGATTTGAGGTTCTCAAGGTTTGGGGTCCTCAGCCAAGCGGTATCGGTTTCGCCCCGGTGCAAGGGGCGCCTGGGTAACAACGCAGAACCCAGAAGATTCCTGCGGTTCTTCTTGGCTCTCCAAAGAAAACATCGGCTGCCCAGGAGAGAAGGAGAGAACGTCAGTGGCAGAAATAGCAACCCAAACCACCTTTTGTCCGACGGCTCGGAATTATGATTGCAAACTCAGAAGCTGCTGGCACAGAGCGAATTTTCATGCCTGCCCAGTTTGGGGGAGGCAAGGAATCCAGGCAAAATACGCGGGAACGTGCAATTTGCACAGAACACTCCCCGATGGCAATTACAAGCAAGATTGAAAATCCTGCTAATGTTTTCATTTGCTTGCAGCTAAATAAATTTTCCCAATTCTTTTTAAAAGTTTTGTTATTATACTGTATATAGGGACGCGGGGTGGCGCTGTGGGTAAAAGCCTCAGCGCCTAGGGCTTGCCGATCGAAAGGTCGGCGGTTCGAATCCCTGCGGCGGGGTGCGCACCCGTTGCTCGGTCCCAGCGCCTGCCAACCTAGCAGTTCGAAAGCACCCCCGGGTGCAAGTAGATAAATAGGGACCGCTTACTGGCGGTGTTACCGGAAAAATCCGAGGGCTCCCTTGGACAAAACAAAGACACCAACCAGGATAACTTGGAGCAAAACAGCAGCCTGTAGGCTTGGCCTTTATTGAACTGATGCATCAGGGTGCTCCCCTCACTTGCAGGTGAGAGGAAAGACCCAGAAAAATAGTGTGCCAGGTCTTATAAAAACTTTTGAAATTCCCCTCCTCTAGGTCAAGCCCACCCCCAGAAACATCATGCATATATTACAGAAAGGAGGGGTTGAGGGAGGAGTTGGTGGTAACCTGAGTATCTTGTCACCTGGCTGGTTCCTCCTTTCCCCCCTCCCCATGAGTCACTTCCAGGAGACAAAGGGGAGTTTGCAGTTTCCTGCCCCCAGAGGGAAGATCTGATCATTGTCCTTTGTTTCAGTCCATGCTGAATCCACTCCCATATGCAAGTTCTTTGTGATCTTGATTGTCTTCTGTCTGGGATCATCAGGGTCGGCACAGCCACTGGGCAGGGCTCCTGCAGATGTGCTGAGACAGTGAAGGGATTATGGCTGACCAGGGCCAAGCCACCCCCCTTTGTTAGTTCTTGTCATATGGAGTAAAATAAAAATGGAACAGTGCAAATCCGATGTATGGTTGATTTTCTATGAATTTATAACAGAAATGTGGCGTATGTACTGTGTGAGTGTGTGTGTGTGTGAAGTTTGTACAAACAGAATGATTGGGGTGGGGGGGTTCCTGCTACAGTTGGAAGGTAAACGGCGTTTCCGTGTGCTGCGCTGGCTCGCCAGAGCAGCGATGTCACGCTGGCCACGTGACCCGGAAGTGTCTCCAGACAGCGCTGGCCCCCTGACGACTCAGCGCTGAGCCTGTTGACGACTCTTAACGACTGCAATAGGTCTTACAGGAAAAAGCAAGGGGTGAGAAGGTGAAAAATGGCTTTGTCATGTATAATGAGATAAGAATCCAATGTCTTTGTTCAGACCAGGTTTCTCCATGGTTTTAAGTTTGATAAGAGTCGTCAAGGGGCTCATCACAGCTATCTGCCAATCACCCATTCCCACCACCCTTCTGAGTAATACCCCTCCCCACCTTCTCACTATATAGAAGGATCTGGCAACTTCTGTTTCAGTGTATATGAAGAAGTGTGCATGCACACGAAAGCTCATACCAAGAACTAACTTAGTTGGTCTTTAAGGTGCTATTTTACCTATGTGTGTGTTTAGATGTTTTTATATATATGCCCCAGAATGGCTGGGGGAACCCAGTCAGATGGGTGAGCTACAAATATATTACTACTATTAATTATTAAGTTGGGTGGGGTACAAATATATTTTTAATTAATTAATGATTATTGATTGAGTATTATTATACAGTGCTGGCTTGAGGCAGGGAAGGGATCAGGGTCAAGCCATGCCCAGGAAACACCATTTATTCCAGGTTGCAGAGATCACTTAAGGAGACCCCTGCAAAAATGATGGCATTTTCGGAGAAAAGCCGACCTGACCGGAGGAGGAATTCCAGGAAGAATGGAAGAAAGTTAATGACTATTTAGCTAAATATATTAAGTTAAATTAGTTGGAAAAACCTTGCAAATACCGGATAGCATTTGCAATATGTATTATGGGTTATGTGATGGATTAATATGTTTAATCCTGAAGTGGGAAGAAAGAAAGATGTCAAGAGATAAAAGTTAATTTTATAAGAACATTGATTTGGAAAAGCATTAAAATTATATATATTGAAATCCAACCCGGGGAAACGAGGAAGTCACTAAACAATGTTAATTAGATCAAGGTTTATAAAAGCTATGATCTATGTTTGTTTGTTTATATGTGTGTATTTGCTTGTTTAAATTTTTGTGAAAAATCAATAATTATTTTTTTTTAAAGGACACCCCTGCAAGGTAGGCCAGCCTACATGGAACAACGATGGGTGTGTCTATACTAGTGCCTGATCAATAATTAAATCTTTTTCCCCCCTCAGCCTCCCCTCACGCGACCCCTAAGCAGCCCCCACAAGGACACGTCAGGTGGTATTTTTTTTAAGGGTGGGGTGGGCGTGAATTGTTAGGTGGGCGGGAGTTTCCGCTTCCCTGCTCAGGCGCCGCTACGGCCAGCCCCGACGCGCGCCGCCGCCGAAGAAGGACCCCACTCCCTGCGCCCGCCCTCAAACAGGCCGGAAGCGCCCAGAGTCGCGGGGGCAGGCCTAGAGTGGCCATGGGCTCCAGGTCCCGGTCCAGGGAACGGCGACGGAGGAGAAGCCGGTCCAGATCCGAGGAGCGGGAGAGGAGGAGGCAGAGGAGGAGGAGGAGAGAGCGGGGTGGAAGGTGAGCGGGGAAGCCCGGCGGGGCGCGGCCCTGGGGACCATAGAGTCTCCGGACCATAGAGTTCGCCCGGGGTAGAGCGGTTGTTGTTGTTTTCTCCCCTATAGGTTTCTATAGGCGATTCTTTCCCCCTATAGCGAGGGTGTGAAGCGGGCTTAAGATGTGGGGAAGGGGCTTAAGCCCCCCAAGCTGCTTCTCCTGCTAGGTTTCGGTGTGCCTTTGGCTCAGGGGGCAAATAGTAAGGTGGCAAGAGTGCTCCTGAGCATGTCAAGAGTGCCCTGCAGCTGGTTCAGGCCAAAGGGGGGGGGCTGGTGCGATAGGAATTTTATGGTCTTAGATATTAGCAAGACGTTGCTAATGGTCTGGAAGGGAAAAGAGGAGGGGAGGCTGACGAGACGAAGAAAGCAGGGTGCTATTGTGATAGGAATTTTATTTACAGATAGGTAGCCGTGTTGGTCTGCCATAGTCAAAACAAAAAAATTCTTTCCAGTAGCACCTTAAAGACCAACTAAGTTAGTTCTTGGTATGAGCTTTCGTGTGCATGCACACTTCTTCAGATACAGATTCTTCAGATATTCCTTCAGATAAGGAATTTTATGGTCTTAGATATATGGCAATGTTCATAAGCGTACCAACCAAGCACGTACATAGATCAGCACAGGAAGGCCAACCTGGAACCATTTTGATTCCTAAACTGAGCAAATGTTTTCTCTGCAAGGTCAAAGTGGGAAAGCCTCCCCATTGTCTTTCCCTTCACAAATCCTGTCTTAAGGGTATGTCTGTGTTTGAATAGGGTGTGAGCCTGTGACCTGGCCCAGGAACTAAGTATTTATCACTACAAAAGACTGGCCAGGCTCCCCAGGAAATCCAGTCAAGTGACCTGCCAGATAAACAAGGACAGGAGAAAAACAACATTCACATTTCTGTTTTAGACCGCCTTTTCTGTGACGTAGGTGTGATGTATCTGAGGGGTGGTCTTAGCTTACACCCCTTCTGTGATGTATGTAGGATGTTTCTGGGGGTGGTCTTGATCTACAGGGTGGCAATTTCAAAAGTCTTTATAAGGCCTTGCATGGCATTTTTCTGGGTCCCTCCTCTCTCCTGCATGTGAGGGGAGCACCCTGTTGCAACAGATCAATAAAGATCAGGCTTACTAGCTGCTTTGCTTCTCAATATTCTCTGGTTGGCCTCTGTTATTCTCTCCTACCAATAGGGAACCTATGTAAGGACTCTATATGGGCTCTTGGATACCCCGTAAGGGAAAAGGGCAATTTTTGTTTACATCAGTGGCTATCATAGTTCAGCATCCCAGCAGCTGCCCCCGAGCTTTTTTCCAGGGAGTCCTCTCTTCTCCTGAGGTGGCCAAAGTCTTGGAGCCTCAGCTTCAGGATCTGTCCTTCCAGGGAGCACTCAGGGCTGATTTCCCTAAGAATGGAGAGGTTTGGTCTTCTTGCAGTCCATGGGACTCTCAAGAGTCTCCTCCAGCACCAGAATTCAAAAGCATCCCTTCTTTGGCCATCAGCCTTCTTGATGGTCCAGCTCTCACTTCCATACATCACTACTGGGAAAACCATAGCTTGAACTATACGGACCTTTGTTGGCAAGGTGATGTCTCTGCTTTTTAAGATGCTGTCTAGGTTTGTCATTGCTGCAAAAACATAGGACCAGTGGAAAGTATATTCATAGAATCTTAGAGTTGCAAGGAACCCCATGGGTCATCTAGTCCAACCCCCCTTTTCTTTTCCTTTGGCGATCCCTCGTAGCCGAGTAAGATTGTCTTCCATGAAAACTGTTTTAGCATGAGTCCGTAAGTGACTGTGGAGGCCAATTCTGGATCCACACGTCCTTCCACAGTGGGGACATTGGTTTCCAGGTGGGAGTTGATCCCGGTGAGGGTTTGCCAAGCGTGCCTTCCTCTTGGCACGTTTATCCCTCTTGTCCTGAGTTCGAGTGTCTTCAAAGCCCACGACACCTTTGATCAAGGCTGTTCTCCAAATGGAGCGATCGCAGGCCAGTGTTTCCCAGTTGTCGGTGTCCATACTACATTTTTAAAGATTTGCCTTGAGAGAGTCTTTGAACCTCTTTTGTTGACCACCAGCATTCCGCTTCTCATTCTTAAGTTCGGAATAGAGCAGTTCGCAAACCGGAACACTTACTTTTGGGTTTGCAGCGTTTGGGTCCCAAGTTGTTTCAGCACCAAGACCTTTTAGAACTGGGTATGTGTAGAAACTAGGCTCTTGTACAGTTGTTAAACGTTTTCGCTCATTCCTCTGCCCCCTTTTGCCTCCAACCCTTGGGGGGCTACCTCTGGCTGGAGTTCTGCCCCTCTCTTTCGCTCTCAAATCAAAATTTCTCTCTCTCTCTCCTTAGCTCGGAGGAAGACAGCCAGAAATGGCAGAAGAAGAAAGAGAAAAGCGAGGAACGACATGGGAAGAGGCACAAGAAGCGGCGTTCTCGCGGCCGCTCCCCAAGCTCGGATTCCTCCCCGGAGAGGCGAGGGCGCAGCAGCGAGAGGAGGGGGAAGAGGACCCGGAAGCGGTCCGGGTCCCGATCCTCTGTGTCCTCGGTGACGTCGCCTTCGCCTTCCCGCTCGCAGAGCTCTCGGGGGGACCTGGGCGAGGAACTGAGCCTCCAGGAGCGGTTGCAGCTGAAAGACGACAAGAAGAAACAGAAGGAGATGGTGAAGGCTCTGGAGACCCCGGAGGAGAAGAGGGCCCGGCGGCTGGCCAAGAAGGAAGCGAAGGAGCGCAAGAAGCGCGAGAAGATGGGCTGGGGGGAAGAGTATATGGGATACACCAACACTGACAACCCCTTTGGGGATAACAACCTTCTGGGAGCCTTCATCTGGAGCAAGGTGAGTTTCGGACCGCAGCTGGGATGTTGGAACGGTAGCCAAGAAGCCAATTTGGATTTGATTGACCGTATTTTTTGCTCTATAAGACTCACTTTTCCCCTCCTAAAAAGTAAGGGGAAATGTGTGTGCGTCTTATGGAGCGAATGCAGGCTGCGCAGCTATCCCAGAAGCCAGAACAGCAAGAGGGATTGCTGCTTTCACTGCACAGCGATCCCTCTTGCTGTTCTGGCTCCTGAGATTCAGATTTTTTTTTTTTTTTAAATACTGCAATACATCAAACACTAAAAGCTTCCCTAAACAGGGCTGCCTTCATGTGTCTTCTGAAAGTCTGGTAGTTGTTGTTCTCTTTGACATCTGAAGGGAGGGCGTTCCACAGGGCGGGTGCCACCACCAAGAAGGCCCTCTGCCTGGTTCCCTGTAACTTGGCTTCTCGCAGTGAGGGAACCGCCAGAAGACCCTCGGTGCTGAACCTCAGTACCCAGGTAGAACGATGGGGGTGGAGACGCTCCTTCAGGTATACTGGACCGAGGCTGTTTAGGTCTTTAAAGGTCAGCACCAACACTTTGAATTGTGTGCGGAAATGTACTGGGAGCCAATGTAGGTCTTTCAGGACCGGGGTTATGTGGTCTCGGCGGCCGCTCCCAGTTCCCAGTCTGGCGGCCACATTCTGGATTAGTTACAGTTTCTGGGTCACCTTCCAAGGCAGCCCCACGTAGAGCGCATGGCAGTAGTCCAAGCGGGAGATAACCAGAGAATGCTCTGGCCAGACAGTCTGCGGGCAGGGAGGGTCTCATCCTGCGTCCCAGATGGAGCTGCCCTGGACACAGAATTGACCTGCGCCTCCATGGACAGCTGTGAGTCCAAAATGACCCCCAGGCTGCGCACCTCGTCCTTCGGGGGCACAGTCACCCCATTCAGGACCAGGGAGTCCTCCATCAGTACCAAGGAGTAAAAGGCTCTTCAGGGGCTAAAAACCTCCCCTTCTGTGCTGATTGGGCAGCTGCGAGTTCGAGTCCAGCAGTTCCTGGAGGGGTCCAGGTTTCTCGTTCCGGATCTAAGAAGCAGCATTCCTCTCGGGAAGAGAACGCCTCCTTTGAATATTAAAACGTTTTTCTCTCTGCCTCGATTTTATTTATCACCTCAGGCTCTGGAAAAGAAGGGGATAGGCCACTTGGAGGAGAAGGAGTTAAAAGACCGGAACAAACGGATCCAGGAAGAAAACCGACTGGAGCTTCAGAAGGTAAGAGTCAAAAGTAGCAGTGAGCTGGGGGAGGGTATCTCTGGGCATGTGCAGAGCGCCTTTGCCTTAGAAATGAAGCCCCGGTGCCGCAAAAGGAGAGGACCGCCAGGGTCTGGAAGATCTGAGTTGCAGGTTTGTTTGACCCTTGGGGAATTGACCGGTAATTCAGATTTTGATTGCCTGCTGAATCTGCCCCTCTCCTGTGAACTTGGATTTAAGGGTTTTGTGGGCAGTTAGCTCTCGTTTTTGCTTTGTACATATGTACTTAAACCTAGATTGGTTTTCTTGTTGGTACCGAATTTATCCTTTGTCAGCCAAATTGCTGATGATTTGTTTTAAAAAAATACCCCCAAGTGTGTTTTATCAGCTGGTCTCCGACTGTAACAAATCACCGTATTTTTTGCTCTATAAGACTCACTTTTCCTCTCCTAAAAAGTAAGGGGAAATGTGTGTGCGTCTTATGGAGCGAATGCAGGCTGCGCAGCTATCCCAGAAGCCAGAACAGCAAGAGGGGTTGCTGCTTTCACTGCGCAGCGATCCCTCTTGCTGTTCTGGATTCTGGGATTCAGAATATTTTTTTCTTGTTTTCCTCCTCCAAAAACTAGGTGCGTCTCGTGGTCTGGTGCGTCTTGTAGAGCGAAAAATACGGTATCTATCTATTGTACACACACATCATCCAAACACCCCTCGTTCTCGGGTCTCTCTTTGCAGGTGAAGCAGTTGCGCTTGGAGCGGGAGCGCGAGAAGGCCATGCGCGAGCAAGAGCTGGAGATGCTTCAGAGGGAAAAGGAGGCGGAGCATTTCAAGACGTGGGAGGAGCAAGAGGACAACTTCCACCTGCAGCAGGCAAAGCTGCGGTAAGTGGGGGAGCGGGAAAGAATGAGGGTTTCAGGGATGCCAGAGGCTGGGAGACTAACAAGACAGAGCCAGTGTGGTGTAGTGGTTAAGAGCAGTGGACTCGTAATCTGGTGAACCGGGTTCGCTTCCCCGCTCCTCCACATGCAGCTGCTGGGTGACCTTGGGCCAGTCACACTTCTCTGAAGTCTCTCAGCCCCACTCACCTCACAGAGTGTTTGTTGTGGGGGAGGAAGGGAAAGGAGAATGTGAGCCGCTTTGAGACTCCTTCGGGTAGTGATAAAGCGGGATATCAAATCCAAACTCTTCTTCTTCTTCTTCAAAGAAACAGAAAAGACTAATCAAGGCTGATTAGATATAGAAGGTGATGTGTACAAAAGGAGAAGTTGCAGTTTGAATTTGCCTGCAAAAGAGAAGCCCCACATGCTAATAATAATAATAATAATAATAATAATAATAATAATAATAATACTACAGTGGATGCTTGGGTTGCAAACGTGATCCGTGTGGGAGGGCGTCATCCTGCAGGGCTCTTTTTCTGAGCTCAGGCAATAATAATAATAATAATAATTTATTATTTATACCCCACCCACCTGGCTGGGTTTCCCCACTCTGGGCGGCTTCCAACAAAACACTAAAATACAATAACCTATTAAACATTAAAAGCTTCCCTAAACATTAAAAGGGACGCTGTGGCACTTTCGCAACCCCAGAGTCAGCTACGACTGGACCTAATGGTCAGGGGTCTCTTTACCTTTACCTTTAAACATTAAAGCTTTGTGTTTGTAAGGTTGTAAATAAAACTTTTGCTTGAGTATTCTACATCCTTCAGCCTGACCTCGTCTCCTTCGTGTTCTCTCCCCCCCCCGCAGCTCCAAGATTCGCATCCGAGACGGGCGGGCCAAGCCCATCGACCTCCTGGCCAAATACATCAGCGCCGAAGATGACGACCTAGCGGTGGAGATGCACGAACCGTACACCTTCCTCAACGGCCTCACCGTCTCGGACATGGAAGACCTGCTGGAAGACATTCAGGTAGGGCTGGGAAAATTATTCAAAATTAAAACAAAGCATATTATCCAGAAACATATCATCCTTATCCCCCCCCATTTTTCCTTCCTCCCCCCACAGAACCCACCCACCCCCGCCCCCCGACTTCCCTCAGTTCCAGTCTTTGATTTCTCTAGAAATGCTGTTTTCTGCATGTTACACAGTTGTATAGATCCTCAAACTATTTAGTTGATTATTATCAATAAAAAGTTTGTGAAGGTTTATTCAAAACCAGCCAAGGAGTCCGGTTCGCTTTGTTGCCTCTTCAAATACTTTGTAAAGGGTTCCCATTCATCTTTAAAGTCATGGTTATCCTTGTCCTGTAGCTTGTGTGTCAGTTTTGCCAGTTCTGCATAGTCCATCAATTTTTCTTGCCACGATTCTTTAGTTGGGGTTTCTTCAGTCTTCCATCCTTGTGCTACCAAAACTCTCGCGGCCGTTGTCGCATACATGGAGATGTTTTTCAGCTTTTTTGGCAAATCTTTCCCTACAATCCCTAACGGTCCAGCGCTCACTTCCACACATCACTACCGGGAAAACCATGTAAGCAAATGTAAACGCTGGAGAAAATACGCTCTGGATCACGAAAGGAACCGCTGGAATTAATGGATTCAAGTTAGTCATGCCCGTTCGATTTCAGTAGAAATCGAAGCTGGGTGCAACGCTGCGATCCGATGCAGCGTGGCGATTTTCGCATACACCCCCCGCCCTAAATGATATAAAATGGGAGTAATGTATTTGTGGGGGGCAGGTGTCAAGAAAATCAATTCCCCCCCCCCCGGCCTGAAATGAGTACAGAGCCTCAGCAGCTGTTTCCCCCCTCTGTTCTCCAGGTTTACATGGAGCTGGAACAAGGGAAAAACGTGGATTTCTGGAGAGACATGACCATCATCACCGAGGATGAAATCGCTAAGCTCCGCAAATTAGAGGCTTCTGGGAAAGGGCCAGGTAGGTGTGAATTGAAGCATCGGAGGGCTTGCCTTGCTTGTGGAACAAAAATGTGTGCTCTGGTTCGCCAGAAGCGGCTTAGTCTTGCTGGCCACATGACCCGGAAGCTGTACGCCGGCTCCCTTGGCCAGTAAAGCGAGATGAGCGCTGCAACCCCAGAGTCGGCCACAACTGGACCTAATGGTCAGGGGTCCCTTTACCTTTATGGAAGTATATTGTATTTAAAAATGGGGTATCAGAGTTTTTAGGGAGCTAACCAGGCTGGGATAGCAGGCTTGTTGGGCTTTGAATGTCTTATGTAAATTTTTCAATTGTGTTGTTCTGTGTGGGACAATGACAATAAAGATTATCGTATCGAGAGAAAGAGCTGTTGTGTGAATGGATAGGGAGCCTACAGTTCTTCGGATCGACTTGGGGGTTGGAACAACATCAGGCAAATTCAGGATTCGAACCCAACTCCTCGGCTGGGGAGACGGCGAGGTTCCTGGGCCCCCTCTTCTCTGCTGACGGCATTTCCCTCCCCTCCTACGTCCTGCAGGCGAGCGCCGGGAAGGGGTTAACGCTTCGGTGAGCTCCGACGTGCAGTCCGTTTTCAAAGGCAAGACCTACAACCAGTTGCAGGTGATTTACCAGGGCATTGAGGGCAAGATCCTGGCCGGAGGCCCCAACCTGGACATTGGCTACTGGGAGAGCCTTCTGCAACAGCTGAAAGCCTATATGGCCCGGGCGAGGTGAGTGGATCACCCTGATCGGACCACCTTCCCACAGCGGCGGCCTAATTTCTGACCTTGTTGTTGTTTAGTCATTTAGTCGTGTCTGACTCTTCGTGACCCCACGGACCAGAGCACGCCAGGCCCTCCTGTCTTCCACTGCCTCCCGCAGTTTGGTCAAACGCATGCTGGGAGCTTCGAGAACACTGTCCCACCATCTCGTCCTCTGTCATCCCCTTCTCCTTGTGCCCTCCATCTTTCCCAACATCAGGGTCTTTTCCAGGGAGTCTTCTCTTCTCATGAGGTGGTCAAAGTCTTGGAGCCTCAGCTTCAGGATCTGTCCTTCCAGTGAGCACTCAGGGCTGATTTCCGTCAGAATGGAGAGGTTGGATCTTCTTGCAGTCCACGGGACTCTCAAGAGTCTCCTCCAGCACCAGAATTCAAAAGCATCCATTCTCCGGCGATCAGCCTTCTTTATGGTCCAGCTCTCACTTCCATGCATCACTACTGGGAAAACCATAGCTGACCTTAAGTTTTTAAAAATACTGTGGTCGCTTGGTTCTCAAACTCGATCCGTTCCAGAGGTCCGTTCCAAAGCCAAAGCTTTCCAAAACCAAGGTGTGCTGCTTTCCTGTAGAAAGTAAGGCGAAACGGATTAATCCATCCCAGACTTTTAAAAACAACCCCTAAAAAAGCAATTGGGACGCGGGTGGCGCTGTTGGTTAAACCACAGAGCCTAGGGCTTGCCGATCAGAAGGTCGGCGGTTTGAATCCCTGCAATGATCGGGTGAGCTCCCGTTGCTCGGTCCCTGCTCCTGCCAACCTAGCAGTTCAAAAGCACATCAAAGTGCAAGTAGATCAATAGGTACCACTCCGGCGGGAAGGTAAACGGTGTTTCTGTGTGCTGCTCTGCTTCGCCAGAAGCAGCTTAGTCCTGCTGGCCACATGACCTGGAAGCTGTACGCCGGCTCCCTCGGCCAGTAAAGCGAGATGAGCGCCACAACCCCAGAGTCGGCCACGGCTGGACCTAACGGACCTAACTTAAAAACCTTTAAGTTTGAAGATTTTTGGATAAACATATCCTGTTATTTTCTGCATTTCTCAGAGATAACAAGTGTGGGTAGATCAACGCGTTTTCTCTGCGTTTTCTCCTTCTCTCCCAGACTGAGGGAGCGCCACCAGGACGTCCTCCGCCAAAAACTCTACAAGCTGAAGCAGGAACAAGGAGTCGAGAGCGAGCCCCTCTTCCCCATCATTAAGAAGGAGTCTTCGCCCCCGGGAGGCTGCAGTAGCAGCAGCAGGTGAGCTGGATTTGGGGGGCTCTCAGGACCAACGCGTGGTGTAGTGGTTAAGAGCGATAGACTCGTAATCTGGTGAACTGGGTTCGCGTCTCCGCTCCTCCACCTGCAGCTGCTGGGTGACCTTGGGCCAGTCACACTTCTCTGAAGTCTCTCAGCCCCACTCACCTCACAGACTGTTTGTTGTGGGGGAGGAAGGGAAAGGAGAATGTGAGCCGCTTTGAGACTCCTAAAGGGGAGTGAAAGGCGGGATATCAAATCCAAACTCTTCTCTTCCCTTTCTGCAGGCTGGAGCCGGAGGACAGCGCCCAGGCGCAGCCCAGCACCTCTTCGGCCGAGCCCGGGGGCGCCGAGCCCGAATCGGAGGCCAAAGCAGAGGGAGATGGGGAGGCAGTTCTGATGGAGGAGGACCTCATCCAGCAGAGCTTGGACGACTACGACGCCGGCAAGTACAGCCCCCGCCTTCTGACGTCCCACGAGCTGCCCTTTGACGCCCACGTGGTGGAGGCCGACGAGGACTGCCAGCGGCTCCTGCTCTCCCGACAGCAGCTCCAGGTCACAGGTAGGAGGGGAAGGGGACTTGGGCTCTGGGGCCGCGTCAAAGGGCTTGGCTTGGCGCCGCGGGGGGCAACTGCCCTGTGGAGCTTGCGGTCTAGAAGCAAGAACCTGCCCGGCCTCAGGTCTCCTCTCAGGCCACGCCCACTTCTCTCAAGCCACGCCCTCTCGGCAGCCAACGCCCTTTGCTGGAGGCCACACCCCTTTATTTAAACCACGCCCCTCTGCGAAGGCCGCGTGTCAGCCGCTCCCTGCAGGCCACACCCACCTTCCTTAAACCACACCCCCTGTCTGCAGGCCGCACGCCCTTTTCTTGAGACCACACCCCTTTCTTTAAACCACACCCTTCTTTGCAGGCCACACCCCCTCCTTAGCCCACAGCTGCTCCCTGCAGGCCACACCCACCTTCCTTAAACCACACCCCCTCTCTGCGGGCCACACGCCCCTTTCTTGAGGTCACGCCCCCTTCCCTTAAACCACACCCTCTCCTCCCTCCACGCCCCCTCCCCCAAGCCCACGCTCCCCTTTCCTCAAACCACCTTTCCTTAAGCCACACCCTCCCCTCAGGCCCCCACCCCTTTCCTGCTTAACATCAATTGGCAGGGAGTTCCAAAGCGTAACTGCTGCCACACTAGACACCCAAATACTCAAGAAATCCAGACTCCAAGGCTGCCCGCCGCTGCCTTTCCTGCTCAACATCCATTGGCAGTGAGTTCCAAAGTCTAGCTGCTGCCATGCTAGATGCCTGAATCCTCGCAAACCCGCTGCCCTCTGTCCCTCCCCAGGCGACGCCAGCGAGAGCGCGGAGGACATCTTTTTCCGCCGCGCCAAGGAGGGCATGGGGGCGGACGAAGCCCAGTTCAGCGTGGAGATGCCACTCACGGGCAAGGCCTACCTGTGGGCCGACAAGTACCGTCCCCGCAAGCCCCGGTTCTTCAACCGCGTTCACACCGGGTTCGAGTGGAACAAGTACAACCAGACGCACTACGACTTCGACAACCCGCCCCCCAAGATCGTGCAGGGCTACAAATTCAACATCTTCTACCCGGACCTCATCAACAAGCGCTCCACGCCGGAGTACTTCCTGGAGGCCTGCCCGGACAACAAGGACTTCGCCACCCTCCGCTTCCACGCCGGACCCCCTTACGAAGACATCGCCTTCAAGATCGTCAACCGGGAGTGGGAATACTCCCACCGCCACGGCTTCCGCTGCCAGTTCGCCAACGGCATCTTCCAGCTCTGGTTCCACTTCAAGCGCTACCGCTACCGGCGGTGAGGGCAGGGGGCTTCCTCCGTGCCCCCCCCAGGCCAGTAGAAAGGGGCTCGTCCCCGCGCCGAAACCGGCTGCGTCGCCGCAAACCGCCGAGATGTCCGACTTCTGCGCTGTTTGCTGGGCGTTTTTTCCGTGAGGGTTTTAGGGGCCGCCGACACCCCTCTAGATGTTGTGGGGTTCTGGCCCCCGGCAATTCCTAACCGTCCGGATTCCAAAGCCCCCTATTTTCCTCCATCTCTGATTTTAAGAGACACTCTTAAAAGCGATATGGGATTTCCCTGTCCGGAGAAGAGGCAGCCAAGACAGGAATTCCTCTTCCGAACAGAGTCACCCTCCCATCATTGCATAGGGAATTCTCCTTTTGGAAACAGGACTGGAGAACATCTCAGAGATACACCTGGTGTCCCAACTTTCCCCCAAATCAGCAGGTGTTCCCCGTCCCCTTTGCAGACACAAACAATAACCCCTGACTCTTTCTCTCTGTAGATTCCTACGACACCGAACGGATCCATTTGCCGGGCATATATTACATATATTTGTTATTTTCTGAAGCAGGGCAGTGATGGCTTTGTGTACATTTCCTTAGTGGTGCCAAATCACCCTTTCGTATAGCCGTTCTCCCAGCGGCTCTCTCCGAAGAGCGCTGTCCCGGCACAATAAAATTTTTTAGATGCTCCGAGCTGTCCTTTGCCGTCTTTTGCAAACTTGTTGATGGGGATGCACCAATTTTGAGCGGGGCAAGAGGTGCAGATCTGCCATCGGAGAGAGTTGCTGGACTCCCGGCTCCCATCAGATGGTAAAGGGACCCCTGACCATTAGGTCCAGTCGCGGCCGACTCATATCGCTTTACTCATACCAATAACAAACTTAGTTGGTCTCTATGGTGCTACTGGAAGGATATTTTTTTATTATTTTCTTATGTCTATATGAATTTTTGAAGTTTTCCCAGTGAGCCAGTAAAGGTAAAGGGACCCCTGACCGTTAGGTCCAGTCGTGGCCGACTCTGGGGTTGCGGCGCTCATCTCGCTTTACTGGCAGAGGGAGCCGGCGTACAGCTTCCGGGTCATGTGACCAGCTTGACGAAGCCACTTCTGGCGAACCAGAGCAGTGCACGGAAACGCCGTTTACCTTCCCGCCGGAGTGGTACCTATTTATCTACTTGCGCTTTGACGTGCTTTCGAACTGCTAGGTTGGCAGGAGCAGGGACCGAGCAACGGGAGCTCACCCCGTCAAGGGGATTCGAACCACCGACCTTCTGATCGGCAAGTCCTAGGCTCTGTGGTTTAACCCATAGCGCCACCCACATCAGATGTTAAGGGCTGTCAAGCGGAAGATGGGATTATTCCCCTTTCTTGCCTTGGTTTCCCGTTCTGTGGAGCAGTTGTGACTGGCGCTCAAAGATACATTTGCAGCCAGGCGAAAAGATTTGGGGTGTGATGAGGAGCATGGCCACATTCTGAAAGCCTGGTAAAGATAATAATAATAATCTTATTACAGTGGTACCTCGGGTTAAGTACTTAATTCGTTCCGGAGGTCCATTCTTAACCTGAAACTGTTCTTAACCTGAAGCACCACTTTAGCTAATGGGGCCTCCCGCTGCCGCTGGAGCACGATTTCTGTTCTCATCCTGAAGCAAAGTTCTTAACCCGAGGTACATTTCTGGGTTAGCGGAGTCTGTAACCTGAAGCATCTGTAACCCGAAGTACCACTGTAATCATATTAATATTAATTTATGATTTATACCCTGCCCATCTGGCTGGGTTTCCCCAACCACTCTGGGCGGCTCCCAACAGAATATTAAAAGCACAATATTTTTTTTAAAAAAAGCTTCCCTAAACAGGGCTGTCTTCAGATGTCTTCTAAAAGTCAGATAGTTGTTTATTTCCTTGATATCTGATGGGAGGGTGTTCTACAGGGCGGGCGCCACCACCGAGAAGGCCCTCTGCCTGGTTCCCTTTAAACTCACTTCTCGCAGGGAGGGAACCGCCAGAAGGCCCTCGGAGCTGGACCTCAGTGTCCGGGCTGGACAATGGGGGTGGAGACGCTCCTTCAGGGATACTGGGCCATTTAGGGCTTTCAAAGTCAGCCCCAACACTTTGAATTGTGCTCGGAAACGTACTGGGAGCCAATGTAGGTCTTTCAGGACCGGTGTTATATGGTTTCGGCGGCCGCTCCCAGTCACTAGTCTAGCTGCCGCATTCTGGATTAGTTGTAGTTTCGGGGTCACCTTCAAAGGTAGCCCCACATAGAGCGCATGGCAGTAGTCCAAGCAGGAGATAACTAGAGCATGCACCATTCTGGTGAGACAGTCTGCAGGCAGGGAGGGTCTCATCCTGCGTACCAGATGGAGCCGCCCTGGACACAGAACTGACCTGCGCCTCCATGGACAGCTGTGAGTCCAAAATGACTTCCAGGTGGAGAGGCACAGAGGGCCGTATTTGAGGACCATCCTGGGGCCGGAGATTTCCCACCCATGGTCAAGAAACTTGTTTTGCAGTTGACCTAACGGGTGTCGCAAGAACTCAATTCTGCGCCTCTCGTGGAATTACAGATGTCCTAAATGAACGAGCGATGACTTCATCGGCTCTTTTGCAATCTGTGATGATTATTATTATTATTTGGAGGGTGGGGGGCGGAAGAGAACCGAACTCTGTAATGAGCGAGACATCAGATCCTCCTGATAAACAAAAGCATAAGTCATAATTCCTTAATGGACTTACTGGAACCACTCTCCAAATGTTAATTCGCGGCTGGGGGGGGGGAGTGATGCGTTTGAAACATTTTAAAGCTCTGATGAAGCTTAAGAAGATGGGGCCATGTTCCCAGATCTTTCCCGTAAGCCTCATTGCGTTTCTCTGTGGGGTAGTCCCCCCTCCCTCCACGAAACAGCGCGGTCTCCGGGGGGGAAAGACTGGGGAAGTTTTGAGGGTCCTAGTGGGGCTGCCTGTTGTCTTTGTCCATGGAGTTTTCTTGGCAGGGATACTGGAGTGGCTTGGCGGTTCCTCTTCCAGGTGGATATTGTCTGCATATTGTCTCCCTGCTTATTTAACTTATATGCAGGATTCATCATACGAAAGGCCGGGCTGGATGAATCCCAAGCCGGAATTAAGAACGCCGGAAGAAATATCAACAACCTCAGATATGCAGATGACACAACCTGGATGGCAGAAAGTGAGGAGGAATTAAAGAACCTTTTAATGAGGGTGAAAGAGGAGAGCGCAAAATATGGTCTGAAGCTCAACATCAAAAAACCGAAGATCATGGCCACTGGTCCCATCACCTACTGGCAAATAGAAGGGGAAGAAATGGAGGCAGTGAGAGATTTTACTTTTTGGGCTCCATGATCACTGCAGATGGTGACAGCAGTCCGAAAATTAAAAGACGCCTGCTTCTTGGGAGAAAGGTGATGGCAAACCCAGACAGCCTCTTAAAAAGCAGAGACATCATCTTGCCAACAAAGGTCCGTCTAGTTAAAGCTCTGGTTTCCCCAGTAGTGATGTATGGAAGTGAGAGCTGGACCATAAAGAAGGCTGATCGCCGGAGAATGGATGCTTTTGAATTCTGGTGCTGGAAGAGACTCTTGAGAGTCCCATGGACTACAAGAAGATCCAACCTCTCCATTCTGGAAGGAAATCAGCCCTGAGTGCTCCCTGGAAGGACAGATCGTGAAGCTGAGGCTCCAAGACTTTGGCCACCTCATGAGAAGAGAAGACTCCCTGGAAAAGACCCTGATGTTGGGAAAGATGGAGGGCACAAGGAGAAGGAGACAACAGAGGACGAGATGGCGGGACAGTGTTCTCGAAGCGACCAGCATGAGTTTGACCAAACTGTGGGAGGCAGTGGAAGACAGGAGGGCCTGGTGTGCTCTGGTCCAGTGGATCACGAAGAGGCGGACACGACTAAACAACAACAACAACATGGGGATTAGCAGCTAATAAAAGTTTGGGTTCTCTTTTGTTAGGGGCTTCCATCTTGTTCCACCTTGTGGCAGGTGGGAGTCCTGTCGCGACAGTCTTCAATCAAGACCAAGCCTCCTGGCTGCTGTTTTGCTCTGGTATTCCTGGCTGGTGTCCTTGGTTTTTGTCCAAGGGAGCCCTCAGATTTCTCTATTAACACCTCCACCGCCTTGCCCCCCACACTTCTGGGAATCCGGGCTTGGAGGAAAAGGCATTATGAAAGACAAAACGGCTTCTCTCGGTGCGAGAAGAATCCCCGGCGGGAGGTTGCTGGCGCCCTCAGGCCGTATCTCGTAGGGGTCTGGCACCAGGCACCAGAGTTTATCTGCTCCCTATGGGGCAGGGGGAATGAGGCAGCTGGATACATGCCATTGCTAAATGGAACAAGGCTCTGGAGGGGGGTGACATTGGCAGAGGGGTGAAAACGCAGAGACGCCTTGCAGGAAATATCCACCATGTGTGCCAGAGGCAGCTGTCTGCAAGGAAAGTAGAGAGCAAGGGGGAATCTTTGGCCTTCAGGCCCAGCTCAGCCCGCAAGAACTCAGCCCAGTAAGGTAAAAAGCAGAGACATCACCTTGCCACAGAACTGGTAGGGAAGTCGACAGAATAAAAGAAAACTATATCAGCCACAGAGCCTAGGGCTTGCTGATCAGAAGGTCGGCAGTTCGAATCCCCGCGACGGGGTGAGCTCCCGTTGCTCGGTCCCTGCTCCTGCCAACCTAGCAGTTCGAAAGCACAGCAAAGTGCAAGTAGATCAAAAGGTCCCGCTCCGGCAGGAAGGTAAACGGCGTTTCCGTGCGCTGCTCTGGTTCGCCAGAAGCGGCTTAGTCATGCTGGCCACATGACCCGGAAGCTGTACGCCGGCTCCATCGGCTAATAAAGCGAGATGAGCGCCGCAACCCCAGAGTTGGCCACAACTGGACCTAATGGTCAGGGGTCCCTTTACCTTTTTATGTCAACAACCTCAGATATGCAGATGACACAACCTTGATGGCAGAAAGCGAGGAGGAATCGAGGAACCTTTTAATGAGGGTGAAAGAGGAGAGCGCAAAATATTGTCTGAAGCTCAACATCCCAAAAAAACGAAGATCATGGCCACTGGGCCCATCACCTCCTGGCAAACAGAAGGGGAAGAAATGGAGGCAGTGAGAGATTTTACTTTCTTGGGCTCCATGATCACTGCAGATGGTGACAGCATCACAAAATTAAAAGACACCTGCTTCTTGGGAGAAAAGCAATGACAAACCTAGACAGCATCTTAAAAAGCAGAGACATCACCTTGCCAACAAAGGTCCATATATAGTTCAAGCTCTGGTTTTCCCAGTAGTGATGTATGGAAGTGAGAGCTGGACCATCAAGAAGGCTGATCGCCAAAGAATGGATGCTTTTGAATTCTGGTGCTGGAGGAGACCCTTGAGAGTCCCATGGACTGCAAGAAGATCCAACCTCTCCATTCGGAGGGAAATCAGCCCTGAGTGCTTTCTTATAAAAAGCTCAACAGCTTTGATTTCATAAAAAATAAAAGCTCAACACTCAAAGCCACTCAAAAAGATCTTTGGTGTCAGATTTGGGGGTGCCCTGTCTGGTTCCTGATCTCTGGGGTGTCTGATCAAACATCTGTTTCCCAAACTGGGGTCTCCGTCTGTTTTGGGGACCAAAACTCCCATCCTCCCTGACCCAAGGTAATTTGCTAGGCATGTTTCTGCCCTCTTGGACTTGAAAGGCACGGCACAAAAGGAAAAAGGGATGCGTCGGGAGGAGGAGTGGGGACGCCACGTTTTTTACAAGTTTCTGGAAGTAGATGCCCAGAGTTGTCCTGTAGGGTTTCAAGTGGCCCTCGGCAGGCGGAAAGCAGCCCCACTGTTGTTGAGTCGTTTAGTCGTGTCCGCCTCTTTGTGACGCCCTGGACCAGAGCACGCCAGGCCCTCCTGTCTTCCACTGCCTCCCGCAGTTGGGTCAAACTCATGCTGGTAGCTTCGAGAACACTGTCCCACCATCTCGTCCTCCGTCGTCCCCTTCTCCTTCTGCCCTCCATCTTTCCCAACATCAGGGTCTTTTCCAGGGAGTCCTCTCTTCTCATGAGGTGGCCAAAGTCTTGGAGCCTCAGCTTCAGGATCTGTCCTTCCAGTGAGCACTCAGGGCTGATTTCCTTCCGAATGGAGAGGTTGGATCTTCTTGCAGTCCATGGGACTCTCAAGAGTCTCCTCCAGCACCAGAATTCAAAAGCATCCATTCTCCGGCGATCAGCCTTCTTGATGGTCCAGCTTTCACTTCCATACATCACTACTGGGAAAACTAGAGCTTTAACTATACGGACCTTTGTTGGCAAGGTGATGTCTCTGCTTTTTAAGATGCTGTCCAGGTTTGTCATTGCTTTTCTCCCAAGAGGCAGGCGTCTTTTAATTTCGTGGCTGCTGTCACCATCTGCAGTGATCATGGAGCCCAAGAAAGTAAAATCTCTCACTGCCTCCATTTCTTCCCCTTCTATTTGCCAGGAGGTGATGGGACCAGTGGCCATGATCTTCGTTTTTTTGATGTTGAGCTTCAGACCATATTTTGCGCTCTCCTCTTATATATACTAACCAGCCTCCTGCTACGATTCACTGAGCTGCATAGTTCTTTATCTCTGTTTTTCTTCAGCAGAACTGTCAAATCCGATGAAAGACACAGCCGAGCCCCACAAAAGATGAAAGGGCTATCGAAGATTCATTATCCTCATGTCTGGCTCTGCATGAGACAGCTTTTTATTTTCTATTAATCCCTGCATGTCAAGGTTCCAGACCTCATGGCTGCAAGAAAAAATGCCTAAAAGCATTCGTATATCAAGTTTGCAGACCTCATGTTGCAAGAGAAAAATGCCTAAAAATGCATTCATATATCAAGTTTCTAGACCTCATGATTGCAAGAGAAAAATGCCTTAAAAAGCATCCATATATCAAGTTTCTAGACCTCATGGTTGCAAGAGAAAATGCTTAAAAGTATGCATATGTCAAGTTTCTAGACCTCATGGTTGTAAGAGAAAATGCCTAAATATCAAAAGCATTCATATACCAAGTTTCTAGACCTCATGGCTGCAAGAGAAAATGCCTAAAAGCATATCGTTGTGGTTCCCATCATTCGGCAAATCGTTTCTTCCCCACCCCTCTATAAAATTCCCCTGCCCGCAGGTCTCGCTTGATTGACAATTAATTCTCAGCTGAAAACACGGTTTTGCCAATTATGCGGTCATTTTTATGGGCATTTTGGGGTTTCTTTTCATTATCGAGCTGTTTCCCGGGCAAAGCGAAGGAACGAAACGATCAGAAACGTCGCCGAATAGAATCAAATAATTTTTAGTGTTTGGAGGGACAGGAAACGCAGCGCGATGTGTCGGATCGCACTTGATGCGCCAAAACATCATCTCAGCTCCCTGCAAAACAAAGTTCGCTGCTCCTTGGCTGTCCTCTAATCCTCTTGCAAACAAATCACGAGGAATTCTCAATAAACAGGTCATCTGGGAGGGCTTGTTAATCCCCGCAGAAAGCCGAAAAAACAACTTGCGTTTGCCCATCTTTGGAAATCCCAAATAAACCACCGTTGGCAAGGCCGATTCTCTGCGAAGCTGCGAGTTCGTGTTCTGGAATTGCAGGAAGCCGGTTAGTCTCCGAATCATTTCCCTTCCTCCCGAAAGGAGAGTCAAACTTTATAAGTCCTTGCAACCATGAGGTCTAGAAACTTGATATATGAAAGCTTTTAGACATTTTCTCCTGCAACCATGCGGTCTAGAAACTTGAGATTTAGGCATTTTTTCTTGCAACCATGAGGTCTGGAAACTTATATACAAATACTTTTAGGGGTTTTCTCTTGCAGCCATGAGGTCTAGAAACTTGATATATGAATACTTTAGGCATTTTCTCTTGCAACCATGAGGTCTAGAACTTGATATATGAATACTTTTAGGCATTTTCTCTTGCAACCATGAGGTCTAGAAACTTGATAAACGAAAGCTTTTAGGCATTTTCTCCTGCAACCATGAGGTCTAGAAACTTGAGATTTAGGCATTTTTTTCTTGCAACCATGAGGTCTGGAAACTTGATATACAAATGCTTTTAGGCGTTTTCTCTTGCAGCCATGATGTCTAGAAACTTGATACATGAATACTTTTAGGCATTTTCTCTTGCAGCCATGAGGTCTGGAAACTTGATATATGAATACTTTTAGGCATTTTCTCTTGCAACCATGAGGTCTAGAAACTTGATATATGAATACTTTTAGGCATTTTCCTTCAACCATGAGGTCTAGAAACTTGATATTTGGGCATTTTCTCTTGCAACCATGAGGTCTAGAAACTTGATATTTAGGCATTTTCTCTTGCAACCATGAGGTCTAGAAGCTTGACATGCAGGGATTAATAGAATTAATTAACAGAAAATAGATTAATAGAAAATAAAAAGCTGTCATGAGGTCTAGAAACTTGATATACCTCCCAAAAGCCTCTTCCCAAAAAGCCAAAGAAGTTCTCCCGTTTTCCCTCCAGGGGGAAAACTCCTCCAAGTCTCCTCCTTTATCTCTCTCTCTGCAATCTTTTCCCTGAAAAGGGATGAGCCGCCCAGCCTCCTCTCTCTTGGTCCCTCCCTTTTTCCTACCCAGTTCTCCCAAAAAAAAAAAGCGCTTTTTCTCAGATGCATCAGACAGACGAATTGGGGCAAAGGGACCAGTCTCTTCGCTGACTCCCAGGAATTAGCGCTCAACTTCTGGGAACTTGGTCTGGAAAAGGGTATGTAGCCCAAATCATTGTTCTAAGGGTGATGGTTTTTATACTGGTTTTTATGCTGCTGGTGGTGGGTCTTTTGCAAGCCTGATGGTTTTTCTTTTTAGCAAAGGCTTGTTGGAGCACATCCTCCAGCCGGGGGAAAAAAAGGGGTTTTATTTCAAGGCGCAAAAGGGGAAGCGAGACTCCGGGAGAGATAAGGGAAGAGGGAGAGGGAGGGATGGGGAGAAGGGACTGGAGGGGAGAGGGATGTGGGCAGTGGAAGGGGGAGGGGAGGGGGGAGGGAAGGAAGGAAGAAAAGAAAGAAAGAAAGAAAGAAAGAAAGAAAGAAAGAGAAAGAAAGAAAGAGATGGGTATTGAAGAGGGAAGGGGATGGGGGAGGGAAGGAAGGAAGGAAGGAAGGAAGGAGAGAGAAAGAAAGAAAGAAAGAAAGAAAGAAAGAAAGAAAGCAGGAAGGAGGGAGAGAGAGATGGGTATTAAAGAGGAAAGGGGAGGGAGAGAGGGAAGGAAGAAAAGGAAGGAAGGAGAGAGAGAAAGAAAGAATGAAAGAGGAAAGAAAGAAAGAAAGAAAGAAAGAAAGAAAGAAAGAAAGAAAGAAAGAAAGGAAAGGGGAGGGAGAGAGGGAAGGAAGAAAGGAAGGAAGGAGAGAGAGAGAGAGGGAAGGAAGGAAGGAAGGAAGGAAGGAGAGAGAGAGAGAGAGAAGGAAGGAAGGAAGGAAGGAAGGAAGGAGGGAGAGAGAGAAAGAAAGAAAGAAAAGATAGAGAAGGAAGGAAGGAGAGAGAGAGAGAGAAAGAGAAGGAAGGAAGGAGAGAGAGAGAGAGAGAGAGAGAAAAGAAAGAGAAGGAAGGAAGGAGAGACAGAGAGAAGGAAGGAAGGAAGGAAGGAAGGAAGGAAGGAAGGAAGGAAGGAAGGAAGGAAGGAGAGAGAGAAAGAAAGAAAGAAAAAAGAAAGAAAGAAAGTTGGGTATTGAAGAGGAAAGGGGGAGGGAAGGAAGAAAAGGAAGGAAGGAGAGAGAGGGGGAGAGAGATGGGTATTGAAGAGGGAAGGGGAGGGGGAGGGAAGGAAGAAAGGAAGGAAGGAAGGAAGGAAGGAAGGAGGAAGGAAGGAAGAAGGAAGGAAGGAAGGGCAACATGTTCTCACCCAGAAGCCCTCATTTCGCCTTCTTAGGCTCTGAAAGTTGCTATGGGCAAGGGAGAGGTGCACTCTGCACATGACCAGAGGCACTAGGTGCCTCAAATGCTCTTGCGGAGAGGCAGGACAAAGACGGAGTAAGATGAAAGAATGGAGAACTGAAGACACTCTCCTGTCATTCAAGATACATTGTTTGGGGGGGCATTTGACGTGTGTCCCCATTTAATTTGATCCCTGTGTACTCCTTGTCCATCGCTGCCTCCTGAAGGAGTGCGTTCCTCACTTTACCGATCCTTAAAAATTTACATTTGTATATATTATTTATCATTTTCGGCTTTAAAACAATAATATAAATTGCAGAATTTAAATTACTGAATTTAATACATTAGATTTCCCTTCTCTGCCCTTGTATGGTTCATTTCGTTTTCATTTTTGCATATTCTAATTAATTCCCTTTCCCCCCCCTTTCCTGATTCCAGTTATACATTAACTGCTCAGTTTATTCTAACCCTGCTAACTTCTAAAGTGGTTTTCAATCATTTTTCAAACATGCTACGAATCTTCCCTCTGTTCTTTTTTAAAAAAAGAATTATTTATTCCTGATCTGGTTTAATTCTACCTTTTCTTTTATCCATCCTAAATCTTTAAACACTGGGCTTCCTTGAAATTCGGCAATGAGTTCTGGTATTACGCTGAGAGTTGTCAATCCGGAACGTCGCCATTATGGGCAGTAATGATTGACAGCTATCAGTCTCCATCCAATTGTCTCTGATCTGCTTTCTAATCTCGAACGATAAGGCTATCAATTCGCGCCAGTCACGATGGTTTTATATTGCCTTCAGTCTCTGATAAAGCATGCTTTTTCCCCAGCCTTGCCAAAGAACAATTATACAGGACTTTCTTATTTTTGTTTTTCCCCCAATTCCAATTCCATTATTTTTTTAAATAGAAAAAAAACAGGAAAGATACATTTTATCAAATCAAATTGACTCCTCCCGCTCCCCCTTTCTGCAGTTACCTATATTGTTAACACTTATCGCTGCGCCCCTAATTTTAACCTTCTTATATATATTATTATTATTTTATACTCCCTTCAAATCTCTTAACTGCTTGGTCTTAAGTCAGTCCAGTTTAAGGTGTGTGTTTTACAACGGTTCCGAAATTTCCCCCCATTCAGTATTTAAAAGTCTGCTGTCTCGATTTCTTGTTTTTCCGGGAAGTTTCTTCTCGTTTGTGAATATTCCGTTAGTTTTAATTGCCAGTCTTCTTCAGTTGGAAATGACTCTTCCATTTCTGGGCGTATATCGTTCTGGCAGCATAAAAAAAAACCAGTTTCTCCTGATATTTAGGTACATCTGAGTCCAATATTCCTAACAGGAATACTTCCGCTTTCTTAACAATAATAAATAAACGCAGGGGACAAAGAAACAAATGGATAAACGCGAGGAACAAGCACGAATGACTGAATCTTCGTTTGCGTCAGCCATCAGCCATTGCAATAAAACAACAGCACGATAGACAAAGAATAGAAATAAAAAGTCAATTATATACAATACATTTTAGGGTTTTGAATAGTGGACCTTATTCTGATTGCCCCAGCTAAAAAGCTTGCCACCTTTGCCGTCACCTGCTCATCTGGATCTGCCAAGAGAAAGGACACTTCCTTCCTTCCTTCCTTCCTTCCTTCCTTCCTTCCTTCCCCCCCCCCTCTCTCTCCCTTCCTCACTCCCTCCCTCCCTTCCTTCTCTCTCAGTTTCTTTTTCCTTCCTTCCTTCCTTCTTTCTCTCTCTCTCTCTCTCTCTCTCCCTCCCTCCCTCCCTCCCTTCCTTCTCTCTCAGTTTCTTTTCCTTCCTTCCTTTCTTCTCTCTCTCTCTCTCTCCCTTCCTCCCTCCCTCCCTTCCTTCCTTCTCTCTCTGTTTCTTTTTCCTTCCTTCCCTTCTTCTCTCTCTCTCTCTCTCTCTCCCTCCTCCGTCCTTCCTCCCTTCCTTCCTCCCTCCCTTCCTCCCTTCCTTCCTCTCTCTCTCTCTCCCCTTCCTCCTCTCTCTCTCTCTCTCTCTCTCTCTCTCTCTCTCTCTCTCTCATCTTGACCTGCCCAGAGAAAGGACACTGGGACAGTGGCTGGGCGACCCGGAATGGACGATAAAAGAGGGGTGATAATCTCATTCCTCAAGTCTTTATCAAGAGGGCAAGCCAGAAGGGCATGCGCCACCGATTCGGGACTGCCGTCTCCACAGGAACATTTTTCGTGTTGGAATCGTCCCTCAAATCCATCCGAGGGCAAGACATTCAATCTCACGAGCATAAAAGCGCGTCTATATTTTAGAGCAAGCAAGCGAATCTGAGCTTCTCATTCCCTGCATCCTCAGATCTCTGCTCTCTTTCAGGATTCGAAACACGCTTTTCCTCTTCCTCCTCCTCTTTCCTTCCTTTCCCCTCTGCTATATGGACAGTCAGGAAAGAAAAAAACACACGCTTTTCATGTGAAACCCTATCCCCCCACTGCGCCGAAATGAATCTCTCTCGTGTGTCAGCTTGGCTTTCGAGTCTCCAAATATTTGGACGCTCCTTTCAGCCGTCACTTAGCCCGGATCTAAACATTTCGGTTCGTTTTGGCAGCTATAAATCTCCCTCTCGTCTTCAAGAGCTTAGTCTGAGCGTTCTTGAGAGGGTGCCATACACTTCTGGAAAACGCGTGTTGCCTGGGAGTTCGGAAGCAGCCAGGGGCTAAAAAAACACAAAACCGGTCGATTCCCAGGGTCTGGGTGCAGAGGAAGGACGGCAGGATCTGTCCCTAGTTTCTCGCGCGTCCACAAAGAACGCCGTGAACCCAGATTGCCGAATCAATCACCGTCATATTTTCAAAACATGCCTTGGCCAACTACGAAAGAGACAGAGAAAACACGAACAATCTTGCAAACGACATCAGTCCTGGGAGATTGCATGAAACAGAAAATGAAAAGTTAGGAACGTTGCCATGATGAAATCCTAGCTCTCCTCTGAGCCAATATTATTTATTGCTCCGACATGAAGCCCAATCTGTGCCAGTTACAGAGAGGGATCTGGGTGGGTCACCCAGATTTTAAGATGCAGCAAGGTTATCTGACCCTCCGAAACAGGCGTGGAAGGAGAGACTTGATGCAATTGGTGGCGAAACATGAGATAAGGAGATTCCTGCTGCATTGCGCCAGTGCGTAACTTCCAACATTTATCCGATTAAAATAGGCACGTCCTATACAGTAATAGGGACGCGAGTGGCGCTGTGGGTTAAACCACAGAGCCTAGGACTTGCCGATCAGAAGGTCGGCGGTTCGAATCCCCGCAATGACGGGGTGAGCTCCCGTTGCTCGGTCCCTGCTCCTGCCAACCTAGCAGTTCGAAAGCACGTCCAAAGTGCAAGTAGATAAAGAGGTACCACACCGGTGGGAAGGTAAATGGCATTTCCGTGCGCTGCTCTGGTTCGCCAGAAGCGGCTTAGTCCTGCTGGCCACATGACCCGGAAGCTGTACGCCGGCTCCCTCAGCCAGTAAAGCGAGATGAGCGCCGCAACCCCAGAGTCGGCCACGACTGGACCTCATGGTCAGGGGTCCCTTTACCTTTACCTATTCAGTAATAATAATAATACAGTGGTACCTCGATTTTCGAACATCTCGGAAGTCAAACATTTCGGTTTTCAAACGCCGAAAACCCGGAAGTAAATGCTTCTGTTTGCAAACAGAATTCGAACATCTTTCCACTGTGTGTACATGTTATTTCCCCCCAGTTTTTGCAGACCGCCCATTGCGCCTCGGTTTCCGAACGTTTCGGAAGTCGAAGGGTCTTCCTGAAGGGGTTACGTTCGAAAACCGAGGTACCACTGTATCATAATGATAATAATGTTATCGTTTATACCCCACACACTCTGGGAGGCTTCCTACATATATAAAAACATAATGAAACATTTTTTAAAAACTTCCCTATACTGTACAGGGCTGCCTTCAGATGTCTTCTAAAGGTTACTTATCTCCTTGGCTTGGGGTTTGCATAGCTCCGTACCCTCAAACATTTCTCCAATGAAAATGTTGTTGTTTAGTCATTTAGTCACGTCCGACTCTTCTTGAACCCCTGGACCAGAGCACGCCAGGCACTCCTGTCTTCCACTGCCTCCCGCAGTTGGGTCAAACTCATGCTGGTAGCTTCCAGAACACTGTCCCACCATCTCGTCCTCCGTCGTCCCCTTCTCCTTGCGCCCTCCATCTTTCCCAACATCAGGGTCTTTTCCAGGGAGTCTTCTCTTCTCATGAGGTGGGCAAAGTCTTGGAGCCTCAGCTTCAGGATCTGTCCTTCCAGTGAGCACTCAGGGCTGATTTCCTTCAGAATGGAGAGGTTGGATCTTCTCGCAGTCCATGGGACTCTCAAGAGTCTCCTCCAGCACCAGAATTCAAAAGCATCCATTCTTCGGCGATCAGCCTTCTTTATGGTCCAGCTCTCACTTCCATACATCACTACTGGGAAAACCATAGCTTTAACTATACGGACCTTTGTTGGCAAGGTGATGTGTCTGCTTTTTAAGATGCTGTCTAGGTTTGTCATTGCTTTTCTCCCAATGAAAATAGGGACATCCTAAGGAAAAGCGGGACATTTCTGGGTACCGAAATAAATAGGTACCACTGCGGCAGGAAGGTAAACAGCATTTCCGTGTGCTCTGGTTTCCGTCATGCGCCAGAAGCGGTTTAGTCCTGCTGGCCACACGACCCGGAAAGCTGTCTGCGGACAAACGCCAGCTCCCTCGGCCAGTAAAGCGAGATGAGCGCCGTAACCCCAGAGTCGCCTTTGACTGGAATTAACCGTCCAGGGGTCCTTTACCTTTTTACCTTACTGAGGAAGGAGGGCGACGGGAAGGAGGCAGATTCAGAGAGGGTGCAAATTGCAAAGGGCACTGAGGCTTCTCTCGGTGTGGGTCACAAAGAAGTCCCAAAATTGGCGCGGCGTCTGTGGGCATCATGCTTTGCAGTGTGCCAGAGTTATCTCTCGTTCCCAGAGCTTTTCCCTTGTATGGCTTGATAACCGGAGACCCGCTATCTTCCTCCTGCAGCTGGCTGACATTCTTTTCTAATGACCCAGGGGTCGTGACCCGAGTTGTTCCCAGGGTCTGGGAAAGGGGCGAGGAGCTGTCAGCCTCTCCCACCCGGTGCACAATCCGTTTCTGGAATCTGCGATGTGCCAAGACGGGCCGATGGCTTACGGGGCGTCGGTAGGGGATTTAGATAAAATGCCACGGGTGGGGGTTTTTGTAGGCCAAAGGCCGTCAGCCGGGACTGCGCCATGGAAACTCCATGGAGCCTAATGAGGGTGAAAGAGGAGGGCACAAAATACGGTCTGAAGCTCAACATCAAAAACTAAGATCATGGCCACAGGTCCCATCACCTCCTGGTAAACAGAAGGGGAAGAAATGGAGGCAGTGAGAGATTTCACTTTCTCGGGCTCCATGATGACTGCAGATGGTGACAGCAGTCACGAAATTAAAAGACGCCTGCTTCTTGGGAGAAAAGTAATGACAAACCTAGACAGCATCTTAAAAAGCAGGGACATCACCTTGCCAACAAAGGTCCGTATAGTTCAAGCTATGGTTTTCCCAGTAGTGATGTATGGAAGGGAGAGCTGGACCATAAAGAAGGCTGATCACCAAAGAATTTATGCTTTTGAATTCTGGTGCAGGAGGAGACTCTTGAGAGTCCCATGGACTGCAAGAAGATCAAACTTCTCCATTCAGAGAGGAGTCCTTTTCTTGTTGTTTAATCGTTTAGTCGTGCCCGCCTCTTTGTGACCCCCTGGACAAGAGCACGCCAGGCCCTCCTGTCTTCCACTGCTTCCCGCAGTTTGGTCAAACTCAGGCTGGTAGCTTCAAGAACACTGTCCCACCATCTCGTCCTCCGTCATCCACTTCTCCTTGTGCCCTCCATCTTTCCCAACATCAGGGTCTTTTCCAGGGAGTCTTCTCTTCTCATCATGTGGCCATAGTATTGGAGCCTCAGCTTCAGGATCTGTCCTTCCAGTGAGCACTCAGGGCTGATTTCCTTCAGAACGGAGAGGTTTGATCTTTTTGCAGTCCATGGGACTCTCAAGAGTCTCCTCCAGCACCAGAATTCAAAAGCATCCATTTGTAATTATCCTCTCTCAGTAGGATGCCCAAACAACCAAGGATCCAGAAACAAAGGAGCGAAGCTGCCAAAATAATATTAAGGCCATGGAGACGATGCGCAGAAAGGAAGGCAGCGGCCATTGACACTGAGGAGGGCAGATGGGCGAAATTCGGAGCCTGTTTTTTGCCTCTCTGCTCGCAAGGTCGTTGACAGGTCCGTTCCCAGGCCAGCTCCTCTGTGCTGGCATTTGCAAGGCAAAACAAAACAGCAAATTCCTTCCCTCCAGCGAATCTCCACGAGCTGAGGGGTTTATTTTTAATTTCTGCTAATGGCAGGGTGAGGCCGGCAGTCGTGGATGGGAAAGGAGGAACACTGGAAGCATTTTTGGACCCATTGCTTGGGGACTTTCAGAGGACTCACAGATGGCCAAGGGGACATTCCTTCGGCTTGAGTGTGCCTGGGGGTGTCGGGTCGGAGATAAATCGATAAATTTGCCCCGCCTTCCTAGCAAGACTATCATGTTGGGAGAGGGAAGCGGCAAGGCAAAAATGGAGCAATGAACGAAGACATTGAAGCGAAACCTGGGAATTAACAGGGTTTCAGCTAGCAGGCACCAGCCATCAATTCCCATTAAAGGCAGCAATACTCATTTGCCGAAAGATCGGCAGCTGTTAGCTCAGTGACCGCATCCCCTCCAACATTTCTCCCCTGAAAATAGGGACGTCCTATTCCATCCCCTCCAACGTTTCTCCCGTGAAAATAGGGACGTCCTATTCCATCCCCTCCAACATTTCTCCCGTGAAAAGAGGGACGTCCTATTCCATCCCCTCCAACGTTTCTCCCCTGAAAATAGGGACGTCCTATTCCATCCCCTCCAAATTTCTCCCGTGAAAAGAGGGACGTCCTATTCCATCCCCTCCAACATTTCTCCGATGGAAACAGGGACGTCCTATTCCATCCCCTCCAACGTTTCTCCCCTGAAAATAGGGACGTCCTATTCCATCCCCTCCAACGTTTCTCCCCTGAAAATAGGGACGTCCTATTCCATCCCCTCCAACATTTCTCCCGTGAAAAGAGGGACGTCCTATTCCATCCCCTCCAACGTTTCTCCCCTGAAAATAGGGACGTCCTATTCCATCCCCTCCAACATTTCTCCCGTGAAAAGAGGGACGTCCTATTCCATCCCCTCCAATGTTTCTCCCCTGAAAATAGGGACGTCCTATTCCATCCCCTCCAACGTTTCTCCCCTGAAAATAGGGACGTCCTATTCCATCCCCTCCAATGTTTCTCCCGTGAAAATAGGGACGTCCTATTCCATCCCCTCCAACGTTTCTCCCCTGAAAATAGGGACGTCCTATTCCATCCCCTCCAATGTTTCTCCCCTGAAAATAGGGACGTCCCAAGGAAAAGCGGGGCATTCTGGGATCAAATTGGAAACCGAAACGGCTTCTGTAAATCCTGGACTGTCCTTGGAAAACAGGGTCCCATTCTAGGAGACGACACCACAGGGTGTGGAAGGTTTTGCATCTCAAGTTGGGGTTTTGAGAGCCGTAAAAAGGGCCCATTACGGTGCTGGAGGAGACTCTTGAAAGTCTCATGGACTGCAAGAAGATCAAACCTCTCCATTCTGAAGGAAATCAGCCCTGAGTGCTCACGGGAAGGACAGATTGTGAAGCTGAGGCTCCAAGACTTTGGCCACCTCATGAGAAGAGAAGACTCCCTGGAAAAGACCCTGATGTTGGGAAAGATGGAGGGCGCAAGGAGAAGGGGACGACGGAGGACGAGATGGTGGGACAGTGTTCTCGAAGCTACCAGCATGAGTTTGACCAAACTGGGGGAGGCAGTGGAAGACAGGAGGGCCTGGCGTGCTCTGGTCCAGGGGGTCACGAAGAGGCGGACACAACTAAACAACAACAACAAAAAGGGCGCTGGAGCAGGCTTTCCTGGGAAGTTGGCAACCTGGCCAGCTTCTGAGTTTTCCTGGCTGCCGGAGGATGTCTGCGCGCCTTTTCCGTTGAGGTGGAGACCTTCCCCCAGGCGTGTTCCTACAAGCCCCAAAGACAGGAATTTAGGTTGTGTCCTCAGTCCTCCTCAGTTTCTTCCGGGCTTCAACCGTATATCCACACACTCCAAATGCAACTTTTTTTAAGGGCGAGGGATGAATTGGCACTGTCATAAATTGCCCAGGACACGATTCTCTGCAGAAATCGATTCCTGCGTGGAACAATTGGGTATGTTTAGATATCTGGAAGGAAGCAGGGAAAATTTATTCTCTCTTTTCTCCGGGGGGATGGCGGAAGGAGATCAGGCCCATTCATCCGAATGGGTCTACTCTAAGTAGGATGCAGTGCACAGGGGGAAGGGCAGCAGTACAGTGGCAAAGCGTCGGCTTTGCAGCCCGGAGGTGCTGAGTTCGATTCCTGCCCCCTCCAGGTAAGGCTTGGGTCTGAAACCTCGTACAGCTGCTGTCCGTCAGTGCAGGTGTTATAAGAAAAAACTGCTCCTTTTCCTTTACGGGGTGTTCCAGAGCCCGTCTAGAGTCCTTAAATGGGTTCCCTATCGGTAAGAGAAAATAACAGAGGCCAAGCAGACGACACAAAAGGAAAGAGGACGGAGGAGGGAAAAGGAAACCGAGCGAGCTCAGGCTCCAAAACTCTTTCGCTTGTAGTTTCTGCAATCTCCAGGTGTAATATCTGGTTGTGCAATGTGAGAAACGTGAGGCTGGACCAGGCAGATCTTTCCGACGAGTTATTAAGGAAATAGAGGACATCTTTGCATGCTCTTGTTATAAGAAAAAAATAACTGCTCCTTTTCCCTTATGGGGTATCTAAGAGCCCATGATTATGATTTATGTGGTGATAATTGTTAAAACTACATAATAATAATGATAATATGATGATGATGATGATGATGATGATGATGATGATAATAGAACAATATGAAATTGTTAAAAGTACTTAATAATAATAATGATAATAATAATAATAATAATAATAATAATACAATATGAAAGAGTCATGGGTTCCCCAAATTATTCTGGGAGTTATAGTTTCCCCAGGGGGCTGAGAGGTGCTAGGAAGCACCCTCTAATTTTCCCGTCTCAGCTGCAATTTTATTTATTTTCTACGTCTCTGTTTCTTACCATTCCTCCACGCAATCATTATTCTTCTCCCCATTTTAATCCCCTGTGGGGGGGGAGATTCGAGCTCCAGTGGGGGGGGAGATTCAAACCCAGGTCTCTCCCCAGGTCCTGGCCCCGAGACTCTACCCACTGCACGGCGCTGCCTCTCAGCGTTCTCGGCAAAGAGAGACGGGGTGGTTCGAGCGCCCTGGGTCGTTCCAGCCTTCCCCATGGGCGTTAAGAAACCCTTGTGCGATTTCTGGCGTTCCTCGCTTTTCCCAGCTGCCAACCAGATGTGACATTTTCCCCAGCGAAAAAGGCAAGGCTCTCTTTTCCAGACCGTTTTCGGCCGGGGTGTCCCGGGAAGGCCACCAGGGATGGGGATGGATGGGGTGTGCGTCGGTTCTCCCCCTCAAGCCAGATTTCTCCCCCTCCATGACTTATTAGCTGCCGTCTAAGCCTCTGGAGACTTGTGCGATCGTCTCCCTTTCTGTTGGCCCGGCGCCTCGTTCCTCTTCCAGCTCTCCAGACCCAAGTGCTCCCTTGCAGGGAAGATGGTAGGAAGGGCTCTGAGTCATTTCAAAATGATTTCAGAATTTCAGTTTGCAAGTGTGCGTCCTTTCCTTTCCTCCTCCCCATCCTTCCCTCCTCAATGCCCCCCTCTCCTTCCTTCCTTCCTTCCTTCCTTCCTTCCTTCCTTCCTTCCTTCCTTCCCTCCTCAATGCCCATCTCTCTCTCTCTGCCCCCCCCTCTCTCTCCTTCCTTCCTTCCTTCCTTCCTTCCCTCCTCAATGCCCCCCCTCTCTCCTTCCTTCCTTCCTTCCTTTCCTTCCTTCCCTTCCCATCCCAGGTCCCCCCCAGCCACTCTGGGCGGCTTCCAACAAAACAGGGCTGCCTTTAGATGTCTTCTAAAATTTTGGTAGTTATTTTTCTCTTTGACATCTGGTGGGAGGGCGTTCCACAGGGCGGGTGCCACCACTGAGAAGGCCCTCTGCCTGGTTCCCTGTAACTTGGCTTCTCATAGTGAGGGAACCGCCAGAAGGCCCTCGGCGCTGGACCTCAGTGTCCGGGTAAAATGATGGGGGTGGAGACGCTCCTTCAGGTATACAGGGCCAATTAGGGCTTTTCAAGGTCAGCACCAACACTTTGAATTGTGCTCGGAAACGTCCTGGGAGCCTTTAGGACCGGTATTATATTGTCCCGGCGGCCGCTCCCAGTCACCAGTTCAGCAGCCGCAATCTGGATTAGTTGCAGTTTCCGGGTCACCTTCAAAGGCAGCCCCACGGAGAGCGCATGGCAGTAGTCCAAGCGGGAGATAACCAGAACATGCACCACTCTGGGGAGACAGTCTGTGGGCAGGGAGGGTCTCATCCTGCGTCCCAGATGGAGCTGCCCTGGACACAGAACTGACCTGCGCCTCCATGGACAGCTGTGAGTCCAGAATGACCCCCAGGCTGCGCACCTGGTCCTTCGGGGACACAGTGACCCCATACAGGACCAGGGAGTCCCCCACACCTGCCCGCCTCCTGTCCCCCAAAACAGTACTTCTTATTTACGTGTTTGCCTTGTACATTTATGAACATTTATTTTATATATATAAAAGACCTTAGAATTCCTGTAACAGTAGACAAAACTGAACTAGATGCTCTGACTGTATAAGCCAGCTTCTGACGTCGATACGGTCCTTTCCTGCGGTCTTTCCATTCCGTCTTTCTTCACCTACTGAAAAAGCACCTGCCCCCCCCCAATAAAATCCTGGGAACTGTAGTTTTTTCTGGGAGTTGTAGCGCCATGAAAGTACAGTTCCTAGATTCTCTGGGATTCAAGTGCGTGGCATGGATGGCGTCAGTGGCGAGCTATGAGATGGGGCCTCACAGCTTCTGTTTCCTGACCCCTGCTCCCAGCGGGACGCTGCCTGCTTAAATAAATTTGTGCTTCTAAGGGCAGGCCGTCCCAGCTGGTTGCCCCCGGCCCCCAATCCTTGGCTGGCTTCTCCTGATCTTGCATCAGTTCCTGGAAGCAATAGGAATTCCTACTTTATTACAGCCTTGATTTATGGTCCGAGGGAAAGCAGTTGCGATGTTTCTCTGATCCGCCGGGTCAAATGTCTGCAGGGCAATCTCACACATGCCGAGGGCCGATCCTGGCCCCTTGGAGAGATCCCAGGAATCGGAGGAAGCAAATGCTCCGATCTCGCAAGCGCTCCGATCCTAAGCCGTGGACAGAAGCGCATGATGGGTGCTAGGCAGCAGCGGGAACAAGCCGAATGCAATTCTAGGCTGCATCAACAGAAGTCTAGTGTCCAGATTTAAGTCGTAAAGGTAAAGGGACTCCTGACCGTTAGGTCCAGTCGTGGCCGACTCTGGGGTTGTGGCGCTCATCTCGCTTTACTGGCCGAGGGAGCCGGCGTACAGCTTCCGGGTCATGTGGCCAGCAGGACTAAGCCGCTTCTGGCGAACCAGAGCAGCGCACGGAAACGCCGTTTACCTTCCCGCCACAGTGGTACCTATTTATCTACTTGCACTTTGACGTGCTTTCGAACTGCTAGGTTGGCAGGAGCAAGGACCGAGCGACGGGAGCTCACCCCGTCATTGCGGGGATTTGAACCGCCGACCTTCTGATCGGGAAGTCCTAGGCTCTGTGGTTTAACCCACAGCGCCACCTGCGTCCCTGATTTAAGTCATAGTCCCGCTCTATTCTGCCTGGGCCAGAGCACGCCTGGAATACTGTCTCCTGTTCTGGGTGCCTCAATTTAAGAAGGATGTTGACAAGCTGGCAGGTGGGCAGAGGAGGGCGACTGAGATGGTCAAGGGTCTGGAAACTGAGCCTGATGAGGAATGGTCGAAGGAGGGATGTGGAGAGGGGTGGAGAGAAGATCTGGGAATAAACTCGTCCATCACCGATGTCTTCGGATAACTGAAAAGCTGGATACAACTTCTTTTAAACAATGCAGAGAACAGGGGATTATGCTAACTTTCCACAAATGGTTTAGCTCAAGTTGCTGAGCAGAAGCCAATGGCAGTCTGGCTGGGGTCCCAATCCTCGCTGACTAGACATCAGGATGAGCTTTTGGCGTGGCAAGATCTCTTTGACAGCGGGACTGAGTCCTTCGGAAGGTGGAGCGTTCTCCTTCCTTGGAGGTTATATATATATATGTTGTTGTTGTTTAGTCGTTTAGTCGTGTCCGCCTCTTCGTTACCCCCTGGGCCAGAGCACGCCAGGCACTCCTGTCTTCCACTGCCTCCCGCAGTTTGGTCAAACTCATGCTGGTAGCTTGGAGAACACTGTCCACCATCTCGTCCTCCGTCGTCCCCTTCTCCTTGTGCCCTCCATCTTTCCCAGCATCAGGGTCTTTTCCATGGAGTCTTCTCTTCTCCTGAGGTGGCCAAAGTCTTGGAGCCTCAGCTTCAGGATCTGTCCTTCCAGTGAGCACTCAGGGCTGATTTCCTTCCGAATGGAGAGGTTGGATCTTCTTGCAGTCCATGGGACTCTCCAGAGTCTCCTCCAGCACCAGAATTCAAAAGCATCCCTTCTTCGGCCATCAGCCTTCTTGATGGTCCAGCTCTCACTTCCATACATCACTAATACACGCACACACAAACACACACACACACACACACACACACATATAAGTTCCAACAATCATTTAACATAACTTCTTACCTTATACAGTATTTTAGAATTCCGTCAACAACCTCTGAAGATTCTCCGTTCTTTATCACTTGCTCTGCATTTCTTAATTTCTCTATTACTTTTCATTGTCCTTAACTAATCATTATTTTCAAAGCCTTCCTGCAATATTTCGCATAGCCCTCCTCCTTGCAGTCCTGCTAGCGTAATCCGTTTATCCCAATTGCTTTTCAAATGGTTCAAATATTTACAGTGGTACCTCGGGTTACATACGCTTCAGGTTGCATACGCTTCAGGTTACAGACTCCGCTAACCCAGAAATAGTGCTTCAGGTTAAGCACTTTGCTTCAGGATGAGAACAGAAATCGTGCGGCGGCAGCCAGAGGCCCCATTAGCTAAAGTGGTGCTTCAGGTTAAGAACAGTTTCAGGTTAAGAACAGACCTCCGGAACGAATTAAGTACTTAACCCGAGGTACCACTGTACTCCAGTCCTCTGAGAATCTCTGATCCCGCAGGTTCTGAATCCTTCCTGTTCATTTATCAAGTTCTGCACAGTCCATTAATTTCATTTGCCATTCTTCTTCCGTCGGTAATTCTGAATGGACCGAATTGTGCTGTGTGACGATTTGTTGGGTCTCTGGACCGTAATACAGTGGTACCTCGGGTTACATACGCTTCAGGTTACATACGCTTCAGGTTACAGACTCTGTTAACTCAGAAATAGTGCTTCAGAGTAAGAACAGAAATCGTGCTCCAGCGGCGCAGAAGAAGAAGGAGGCCCCATTAGCTAAAGTGGTGCTTCAGGTTAAGAACAGTTTCAGGTTAAGAACGGACCTCCTGGAACGAATTAAGTACTTAACCTGAGGTACCACTGTAAAGATTGACCGATTGATTAATTGATTGATTGATTGATTGATAAACAGGTTGTCCAGATGAGACCTGACCCTTTCCCTCTCTCTCTGATCAGAGCCAGCACCCAACAACCGAGACTGACCCCACCGCGCCGCGCGATGGGCGCCGCGAGACCACCGGCCGCCGCCTCCTCGCACCCAGGAGGGCCCCTCAGTGAGTCTCCTTCCGCCGGCCCGCGCTGAGCGCCGGGGCAATGGCAAACTCCACCGAGAATCGCACCCTCGGCTCCTGCTTCCGGAGCGCCAACGGCACGGAGGCGTACCGCAGCGATGCGGCCGCCTCGCCGTGGTTTTCCACCGTCTTCGGCCTGATCGGACTCTCCTCCAACCTCTTCGCCTTCTGCGTGTTGGTCAACTCCTCCCGGAAGATGCACAGCCGTTCGCGCTCGTCTTTCCTGGTCTTCCTCTGCGGGCTGGTGGCCACCGACTTCATGGGCCTCCTATTGACCTTCTCCATTGTGGTCCCGTACCACTTCACCCGCTTCGACTGGAGGCTGGTGGACCCTGGTTGCCACCTCTGCAACTTCATGGGCCTGGTGATGGTCTTCTTCGGACTGTGCCCCTTGCTCCTCGGTGCCACCATGGCCGGAGAACGCTTCCTGGGCATCAACCGGCCCTTCTCTCGCTCCACCAAGATGACCAAACGGCGGGCATGGACGTTGGTGGGGCTGGTGTGGGCTGGGGGCTTCGTCCTTGGCCTTCTGCCCGTCTTCGGCCTGGGCGACTACACTCTGCAATACCCCAACTCTTGGTGCTTCCTGACGTTGCTCCATGACTCCAGGAACGTGGTTTTCTGCCTCATCTTCGCTCTTCTCGGCCTCTTCTGCGTGGGCCTCTCCTTCCTGCTCAACACGGTCAGCGTGGTCACCCTCTGCCGCGTCTACCATGACTCCGAGTCCGTCCAGCGGCGGCGAGACAGTGAGGTGGAGATGATGGTGCAACTGTTAGGCATCATGGTCATCGCCAGCGTCTGCTGGCTCCCCCTGCTGGTGAGTGAGTGGATCGGCCACAGAAAGGGAACCTAAATAGATGATAGATAGATGGATGGATAGATGGATGGATGGATGGATGGATGGATAGATGGATAGATGGATAGATGGATGGATGGATAGATGGATAGATGGATAGATGGATGGATAGATGGATAGATGATAGATAGATAGATAGATAGATGATAGATAGATGATAGATGGATAGATAGATGGATGGATGGATAGATAGATAGATAGATAGATGATAGATAGATAGATAGATAGATAGATAGATAGATGGATAGATAGATGGATAGATAGATAGATAGATAGAAAGATAGATAGATACCGTATTTTTTGCTCTATAAGACTCTCTTTTTCCCTCCTAAAAAGTAAGGGGAAATGTGTGTGCGTCTTATGGAGCGAATGCAGGCTGCGCAGCTATCCCAGAAGCCAGAACAGCAAGAGGGATTGCTGCTTTCGCTGCGCAGCGATCCCTCTTGCTGTTCTGGCTTCTGAGATTCAGAATATTTTTTTTCGTGTTTTCCTCCTCCAAAAACTAGGTGCATCTTGTGGTCTGGTGCGTCTTATAGAGCGAAGACTACGGTAGCTTGTGGGAGTCATCGGCATGAACTGCAGTTTTGCACATCAATGAAAACCTTTCTAATGGTGAAGCTGTGCTTGTGGCCCATGACCCTAATGGTCAGGGGTCCCTTTACCTTTAATATACCATCTATACATCGTTTTCATCGTATTCTCTTTCCCTGTCCCGCAGATCCTCATCGCGCAGACGGCGCTCCAAGCTCCCCGAGGCGACTTGCCCCTCAACCAGATCCCCCGGGACACCGAAATCCAGCTCCTCATCTACCTTCGAGTCGCAACCTGGAACCAGATCCTGGACCCCTGGGTCTACATCCTCTTCCGGCGGGCGGTGCTGCGAAGGATCTACCCCAGTTTCAAAACCCGGCCCTCCATCGTCTCGCTGTACCCAGTGCTCAACCCATCCCTGAGGAGGAAATTTACCCAGGAATCTGTGCTCCAGTAGGACAGGGGGTCTGTGACGACGGGAGGGGAGGGGAACGTGGTACAGCCCCTCCCTGGCGAAGCCTGTCTGCGCCCGTGTCTCCGCAGCATCTAAGCTCCGATGTGCGCCGCTCTGTGCTATAAACAGTGCAGCGAAGGCGCTCTCAATTTCCCGCCGCCCGTGCCAACAGTTCTGTGCCCTTCACAGGGCCAGGTCCCCAACCCCAAACTGGTGACCCCCTAACCTAGCATGAGCTGCGATTCCTTTATTTCCTGGGGTTCGGCTAAACGTCTCTCAGGGTTCCCAAGTTTGCGAGTCGGTTCCGAACGGTCGAAGGAGCCGGGTATGTTTTCGCCTCCTCCGGCGATGTTAATCCCGGCTGGAACATTGGCTAAGGTGACCAGATTTTTCCAATGAATTCAGGAACGCTTTTCAAGTTCCCACTAAACAGATGGATTTTGACAAAGGACTGATCTGTAAATCAGGGAAACGGGGACGTCTGGTAACCTTAATGTAGGCGGGTAAAAGGTAAAGGGACCCCTGACCATTAGGTCCAGTCGTGGCCGACTCTGGGGTTGCGGCGCTCATCTCGCTTTACTGGCCGAGGGAGCCGGCGTACAGCTTCCGGGTCATGTGGCCAGCAGGACTAAGCCGCTTCTGGCGAACCAGAGCAGCGCACGGAAACGCCGTTTACCTTCCCGCCGGAGCGGTACCTATTTATCTACTTGCACTTTGACGTGCTTTCGAACTGCTAGGTGGGTAGGAGCAGGGACCGAGCAACGGGAGCTCACCCCGTCATTGCGGGGATTCGAACCGCCAACCTTCTGATCGGCAAGCCCTAGGCTCTGTGGTTTAGACCACAGCTCCACCCACGTCCCATTAAAACTTTTGATAAGAAACCTGATTTGGAATGGGGAGGTTGAATCATTTCGATCGCAGTGGGAAGTAGAATTCACCGGCTCTTCCTCCCGTTGGCTCTGGCGCCCCTTGCTGTTGACCTCCCACATCGCGCCCTCTGGGTCCCAGGGTGGCGACAGACACATACATGCATGCCCTCTCTGCCTCATCCTGCGCCCCCCTCGGCATCTGATCCTGAGCCCCAAAGCTCTTCTCCCTATGTTTTGTTGGTGGCGCCAAAAATATAGCATGTTTAAAAACGGGCGCATCGAGCCTGAACGCTCACTTAGGGACAGGACGAGTGGACGGTGCGCTTGTCTTTCCGACAGACATTGTGGGTGGCGAATGGACGCTCTGTATCCTGCAGCCAGAATTGGGGGGGTCCCTGGATCGTTGTGGGAAGAGGGAGCAACACAACTGCATGGATTTGTGCATGTGTAATTGTTGCCGTAATAAAGCCTGTGGGATCTCCTGCCTGTGGTCATTGGTGGTGGTTGTTTTTCTGAGACGAGGTGCCGGTTGGGCGCAGAGGAATGGGGGGGGGGGAGAAGCATAGGGGACCCCCAAGGGAAGAAGGCTCAGAGCCCAGGGATGGGTGGTGGGACGACAGCGAGTGATCAGAGGGAGAAGGCTGGAAGAGGAGGTGTCGGAAGAGGGAACCGGGCTTAGTGAGCGGGGAGATTCTGTGCCAGAGAGCAGTCCAGAATCAGAGGCGGAAGCAGAGACTGGAAAGGAGGGGAAGCTCCTTTCACTGGGGCCAAGCTGCTGAAGAAGAGGGGGTCTCCCCCTCCTGCCTGCTCCCCTCGTCTCCCAGAACCAGGAGAGGCATGAAAAGGGCGGAGGGAAGGTTGGCTGCAAACGGGCGCAGTCTCCGATTGCTTGGGGAAAGCCCTGCAGAGGAAGGGTTTGGGAAGCTGCGGAGGCTCAGAGGCCGGGGATTGGTGATGGGATGACAGCGAGTGGTCAGAGGGAGAAGACTGGGGGGAGGAGGTATTGGAAACCGAAGAGGCATCAGGGCTTTGTGAGCGGGGAAGAGTCTGTGGCAGAGAGCAGTCCAGACTCGGAGGCAGAAGCGGACGCAGGAGAGGAGGATGGAGTCCAAGAGGCAGAGAGGCGTCTGGCTGGGGAAGAGGCAAGGGGGTCTCCGCCTCCTGCTGCCACAAGCTCCCCAGTCTCGCAGAACCAGAAGCGGCATGAAAAAGGGCGGAGGTTAGGTTGGCTTCTGGCTGGCGCCGTCTCCGATTGCATGGGGAAAACCCTGGAGAGGAGGGGAGTTAAGACGGCTGTGGGGAGCGGGGATTTTCAGCCTTGGCAACTGATCCATGGGGCAAGACCTACAGGGGACGAGCTGCTGTGCTCATTAGGCCTGACAGCCCGCCAAGTCCGTGTGGATCGCGCTCTTGCTAATAAAGAGTCAACTCCAATTTGAACAGGGTGATTTGTTGCCGGTTCCCTCCTCATAACGGTTTAGGGTTTGTCCCCTCGTCGCCGTAACGAAGGCACTTAAGCTGGAGTTTGGTCTTGGTCCAGTATATCTGAAGGAGCGTCTCCACCCCCATCGTTCTGCCCGGACGCTGAGGTCCAGTTCCGAGGGCCTTCTGGCGGTTCCCTCACTGCGAGAAGCCAAGTTACAGGGAACCAGGCAGAGGGCCTTCTCGGTGGTGGCGCCCGCCCTGTGGAACGCCCTCCCAGCAGATGTCAAAGAGAACAACAACTACCAGACTTTTAGAAGACATCTGAAGGCAGCCCTGTTTAGGGAAGCTTTTAATGTTTGATGTATTGCAGTATTTTAATATTTTTTGGGAAGCTGCCCAGAGTGGCTGGGGAAGCCCAGCCAGATGGGCAGGGTATAAAATAAATTATTATTATTATTATTATTATTATTATTATTATTATTATTATTATTGTTATTTGGGGCACGCACAAGCACATCCCAGCATGCAGCTCAGAATCCCTGGGCTCCCGACCTCAAAGGGAAGAATGGATGGGGAAGGCGGTGCAAGTTGCTAGACCTCATGGTTGTGAATAGAGGGAGGCCAAGAGGCAGAGATGAGTCCGGCTGGGGGAGAGGCAAGGAGGTCTCCCCCTCCTGCTGTGACCAGCTCCCCTCCCTGCTTGTCTCCCAGAATCAAGAGCGGCATGAAAAGAGTGGAGGGGAAGGTCAGGTTCACACGGGCGCAGTCTCCGATTGCTTGGGAACAGCCCTGGAGAGGAGCGAGACTTGGGAAGCTGCGTGGAGCTCTTGGCAACCAAATTTCATTTGCCAAAGAAAACCACCAGTCCATGTGGCCCAAGGCTGTCTGCACGGACCGGCAGCTGCTCTCCGGGTTTTCCAACGCATCTCTCCGAACCTTCCTGGGAAATGCTCTATCTTGCACCCGGGACCTTTTGCACGCACGGCGGGTTCTCTGCCTACTGAGCCGTACTGCCCTTGAAGAAACGATTCCTCCCCTTTTTTTCTTTTTTTTAAAAAAAGGAATGGTTTTTAAATAACTTTTTAATTATTTCAAAAACAAACCAACGGAAGATAAACAAAACTTTATGTACATCGCAGGCAAGGCAGGAGAGTTGACTTCCGGAAGGTGAGAAAATTAGTGCTGACGTTAACTTTTTTATTATTATTACGATGCTGGTTTGTCATTAACGTGAAGCTTTGCTGCAAAAAAAAAACAGGACTTGTGAGCGATCGGGCTGAGGTTCGGGTCCATGTAGACCTGAGCACGGGGTGTGGGGAGCCTCACAAAATAAGGTGGTCCGTGGAGGTCCATTTTGGGGGTGTATGTGGGACATACATCTCCTTTGTGGGAATGTTTGTGTTGCAGGCATTGGGATGGAAAAAATGCATTGATCAGCAAAGCCAACCACAGCCTTCCAGAGAAGATCTCAGGCCCTCCTATATTCAAGGGACAGTCCTGGATTTTCAAAAGCCACCCCAGTTTCCGATTTGGTCCCAGATTTGGTCCCCCTTTTCATGGGAGAAATGTTGGAGGGGATGGAATAGGACGTCCCTATTTTCACAGGAGAAACGTTGGAGGGGATGGAATAGGACATCCCTATTTTCACGGGAGAAACATTGGAGGGGATGGAATAGGACGTCCCTATTTTCAGGGGAGAAACGTTGGAGGGGATGGAATAGGACGTCCCTATTTTCAGGGGAGAAATGTTGGAGAGGATGGAATAGGACATCCCTCTTTTCAGGGGAGAAACGTTGGAGGGGATGGAATAGGACATCCCTATTTTCAGGGGAGAAACATTGGAGGGGATGGAATAGGACATCCCTCTTTTCAGGGGAGAAACGTTGGAGGGGATGGAATAGGACGTCCCTATTTTCAGGGGAGAAATGTTGGAGAGGATGGAATAGGATATCCCTCTTTTCAGGGAGAAACGTTGGAGGGGATGGAATAGGACGTCCCTATTTTCAGGGGAGAAACGTTGGAGGGGATGGAACAGGACGTCCCTATTTTCAGGGGAGAAACATTGGAGGGGATGGAATAGGACGTCCCTATTTTCAGGGGAGAAACGTTGGAGGGGATGGAATAGGACGTCCCTATTTTCAGGGGAGAAATGTTGGAGAGGATGGAATAGGACATCCCTCTTTTCAGGGGAGAAACGTTGGAGGGGATGGAATAGGACATCCCTATTTTCAGGGGATAAACGTTGGAGGGGATGGAACAGGACGTCCCTATTTTCAGGGGAGAAACGTTGGAGGGGATGGAACAGGACGTCCCTATTTTCAGGGGAGAAACATTGGAGGGGATGGAATAGGATATCCCTATTTTCAGGGGAGAAACGTTGGAGGGGGTGGAGTTATGCGACCCCTGAGCCAAGGAGATAAGTAACTCGAAAACCTTTAGAAGACATCTGAAGGCAGCCCTGTACAGGGAAGTTTTAAAAGTTTCACGTTTTATTATGTTTTTATATATGATGGAAGTTGCCCAGAGTAGCTGGGGCAACTCAGCCGGGGTATAGATAATAAAACTATTACTATTTCAGTGGTACCTCAGGTTACAGACGCTTCAGGTTACAGACTCCGCTCACCCAGAAATAGAGCTTCAGGTTAAGAACTTTGCTTCAGGATGAGAACAGAAATCGTGCGGCGGCAGCGGGAGGCCCCATTAGCTAAAGTGGTGCTTCAGGTCAAGAACAGTTTCAGGTTAAGAACGGACCTCCGGAACGAATTAAGTACTTAACCTGAGGTACCACTGTATTATTATGGAATAGGACGTCCCTGTTTTCATCGGAGGGTATGAGGTGGGCGCTTCTTTAAAAAACCGAACAAACGAGAGCTGCAGATTAATTCCGCTTTTCTTTCCTTTCTTAAAAAAAGAAAGAGGAAAACGAGTTTGTGTGTCTGGATGGAAACCAAAGACCTTGAAAAAACCGGCTGGGATAAGAGGCGCAGGAAGCCCTAGCGGAAGACAGATAAGGATGGAGAGACAGAAGATCTTCGCCTCTACTTGGGGCTCCCCTTAGCCTCGCAGATGGTTCTCCAGACTTCGGCGACAAATTCTTCTGGGAAGGCAAACTCGCCCAGAAGGAGATCCAGGCCGCGGGCGAAATCTTCGGAGCCCTGCCGTCCCTTGGCCATTTCCACCATGCTCGAGGCTGCAAGACATGAAAAGTTTCCCATGGCCAAATTTACCATTCAGGGGGGTTAAGAGTCCTGCGTTGCAGCGGGTCAGACTAGATGACCCTGGGGTGTACCCGCTTCTGAAGCTACAATTCTTTTGTTATAGGAATTCTAAGGTCACACACACACACACACACACACATATATAACCGGTATGTGTGTGTGTGTGTGTGTGTGTGTATATATATATATGGACGCGGGTGGCGCTGTGGGTAAAAGCCTCAGTGCCTAGGACCTGCCGATCGAAAGGTCGGCGGTTCGAATCCCTGCGACGGGGTGAGCTCCCGTTGCTCAGTCCCAGCGCCTGCCAACCTAGCAGTTCGAAAGCACCTCAAAGTGCAAGTAGATAAATAGGTACCGCTTTCTAGCGGGAAGGTAAATGGCGTTTCCGTGTGCTGCGCTGGTGCTGGCTCGCCAGAGCAGCTTCGTCACGCTGGCCACGTGACCCGGAAGTGTCTCCGGACAGCGCTGGCTCCCGGCCTCTTGAGTGAGATGGGCGCACAACCCTAGAGTCTGTCAAGACTGGCCCGTACGGGCAGGGGTACCTTTACCTTTATATATATATATATATATATATATATATATATATATATATATGCAGGTTTTGGTGTCCTCGGGTGTCTTCCCGTGTAAAAGTTGGGGTGTCTAGGCGACGTTTCGACGAGGTCTCACTCGTCATCTTCAGGCTGGTGCTTTCGGCTTCTTGTTACTGGAACAGAGCAGGATCTCAGTGTTTGAGTTCCTATAAATACTGTTGAGGGGGTGTGGTGTGTAGCCTCCAATGTTCTGGGCAGAGAGGAAGTTCCCAGGCTAGTGTGCCTCAACAGTATTTATAGGAACTCAACAGTATTTATAGGAACTCAAACACTGAGATCCTGCTCTGTTCCAGTAACAAGAAGCCGAAAGCACCAGCCTGAAGATGACGAGTGAGACCTCGTCGAAACGTCGCCTAGACACCCCAACTTTTACACGGGAAGACACCCGAGGACACCAAAACCTGCATTCCTGTACCTGTGAAAATCTACGAAAGCATATATATATATATATATATATCCATATATCCCCATAAATGTACAAGGCAAACACATACGTTCAGTATATAAACCATGTGTCTGCAATGGTAAAGGTAAAGGAAACACCTGACCATTAGGTCCAGTCGTGGCCGACTCTGGGGTTGTGGCGCTCATCTCGCTTTACTGGCCGAGGGAGCCGGCGTACAGCTTCCAGGTCATGTGGCCAGCAAGACTAAGCCGCTTCTGGCGAATTAGAGCAGTGCACGGAAACGCCGTTTACCTTCCCGTCGGAGTGGGACCTATTTATCTACTTGCGCTTGGTGTGCTTTCGAATTGCTAGGTTGGCAGGAGCAGGGACCGAGCAACGGGAGCTCACCCCGTCATTGCGGGGATTCGAACCGCTGACCTTCTGATGCATGGCAGAATCTGAACCCAGCTCTCTCCCGGGTCCGTTGTCCCACCCAGCTCAGGATAGTGGCCCCCCACTCCTGGGCTGACCGACGCTCCGGGGGTCTCAGAGGGCATGAGACCTGCCCCTCTCCACTCACCCAGTTCCACGTCTCGGATCCCCATGTAACTCTCCAGCAGGTCATCGACTTTCCCGGCGGCTTCCTCCTCGCACTCGCTGGGCTACAAGCGGGAGAACGGGGGGAGGTCAGATGGGTGGCCCCCCAGGCCATGGCTTGGGAGGGGTGGGCAAAGTCCCAGAATATGTCGGGTATCAAACACGGGTTGGGAAATGCGAGAGGGGCGTTGTGTCATATGGGGTGGACCTTCCAGACCCTACAAGTGTCCCTGTTTTCCAGGGAAAGTCTTGGATTTACAGAAGCCGTCCCGGTTTCTGTTTTGATTCCCATAATCCTGCTTTTGCTATTTTCAACTGGGGAAATGTTGGAGGGGATGGAAATAGGATCGTCCCTAATTTTCAGGGGAGAAACGTTGGAGGGGAATGGAAATAGGACGTTCCCTATTTTCAACGGGGAGAAACGTTTGGAGGGGATGTGAATAGGACGTCCTAATTTCCAGGGGAGAAACCGTTGGAGGGGATGGAACAGGACGTCCCTCCTTTTCAGGGGAGAAAACGTTGGAGGGGATGGAATAGGACATCCTATTTTCAGGGGAGAAACGTTGGAGGGGATGGAATAGGACGTCCCTGTTTTCAGGGGAGAAAATGTGGAGGGATGGAAAGCCCCTTTCAAGGGGAGAAACGTTGGAGGGGATGAAATAGGACGTCCCTATTTTCAGGGGAGAAACGTTGGAGGGGATGGAATAGGATGTCCCTATTTTCAGGGGAGAAACGTTGGAGGGGATGGAATAGGACGTCCCTATTTTCACAGGAGAAACGTTGGAGGGGATGAAATAGGACGTCCCTCTTTTCACAGGAGAAACGTTGGAGGGGATGGAATAGGACGTCCCTATTTTCACGGAAGAAACGTTTACAACACTAGCTGACAGGACCAGTGGTAAGGGATGATGGGAATTGTAGTCCCAAAACATCTGGAGGGCTGAGTTTGGGGGTGCCTGGACCAGATGGGGCCTGTTCCCAATTTACAATTCTGCAATTTTACGGGAAAGCAGTGGGAGAACAACATAGGGAACGGGCTGGGACAGAAGGAGAGGCGTGCCTAAGCTCTCTTGCACCTCCGAAGCCGGGACGAACCACAGACCAAAACCGGAACCGGGACTGACTCACCGCCTCCTCCAAGGTAGCGCTGCCCTTGGATCGTAGCCGCAGGGTCTCCTTTCCGCTGGCGACTTTCCCCTCGCTGGGCACTTTGTTGCTTCGTGTTCTCTGACTGATCATGTCTAGGAAGCAGAAAAAGGAGGGCATAGTTTCGATAAGTGAGATTGGTTTGACAAACTCAGTTCTGTTTCTGGCCAGCCCCTGTCTAACTCGCACTCTGCACAACACCATAGCTGTCAACTTACAGATTTGAAAATAAGGGACCAGCAGCCTCGAAAATAAGGGATCAGCAGCCAAAATAAGGGATCAACAATTACTTTGATAGAATACATATCTTGTAAAGCGTGCAAATGGCTTTAGATACCTATTAGGTCCATAAATTAAAGGTAAAGGTAAAGGTACCCCTGCCCGTACGGGCCAGTGTTGCTAGACTCTGGGGTTGTGCGCCCATCTCACTCAAGAGGCCGGGGGCCAGCGCTGTCCGGAGACACTTCCGGGTCACGTGGCCAGCATGACATCGCTGCTCTGGGCAGCCAGAGCCGCACACGGAAACGCCGTTTACCTTCCCGCTAGTAAGCGGTCCCTATTTATCTACTTGCACCCGGGAGTGCTTTCGAACTGCTAGGTTGGCAGGCTCTGGGACCGAACAACGGGAGCGCACCCCACCGCGGGGATTCGAACCGCCGACCTTTCAATCGGCAAGCCCTAGGCGCTGAGGCTTTTACCCACAGCGCCACCCGCGTCCCTTGGTCCATAAATTACCATATAGTATATATTCAACACACACACAAAAAGCAACAATTTGTTGTTGACAAAGGACAGCTGGATATATAAAGGGCCCCATTACTTTCAGTAGCTTATTTAAGGGACATTATCAATAAGGGACAGCAGCTGGACATGGCGCTGGGATAAGGGACTGTCCCGCCAAATAAGGGACGCTTGACAGCTATGCACAACACGCTCGCAACAAGGGTGCGCATGTCGCTGTGGAATATTGTGTGGCCCCCGGCTCACTCTTTGGAACATTTGGGGGGTCCTCGGCCCACCTGGCAGCAGATTTGCAGGGTTTCGGACTAGGGGACCTTCCGAGCCCAACTTGGAGATGCTAATAATAATAATAACTTATACCCCGCCCATCCGGCTGGGTTTCCCCAGCCACTCTGGGCGGCTTCCAACAGAACACTAAAATACAATAATACAATTAAACATTAAAAGCTTCCCTAAACAGGGCTGCCTTCAGATCACTTCTAAAAGTCAGGTAGTTGTTTTTCTCCTTGACATCTAATGGAAGGGCGTTCCACAGGGCGGGCGCCACCACAGAGAAGGCCCTCTGCCTGGTTCCCTGTAACCTCACTTATCGCAGTGAGGGAACCACCAGAAGACCCTCAGAGATGGACCCCGGTATCTGGGATGGAGACGCTCCTTCAGGTATACTGGGCCGTTTAGGACTTTCAAGGTCAGCACCAACACTTTGAATTGTGCTCGGAAATGTCCTGGGAGCCAATGTACGTCTTTCAGGACTGGTGTTATGTGGTCTTGGCGGCCGCTCCCAGTCACCAGTTTGGCATCCGCATTCTGGATTAGTTGCAGTTTCCGGGTCACCTTCAAAGGTAGCCCCACGTAGACCGCATTGCAGTAGTCCAAGCAGGAGATAACCAGAGCATGCACCACTCTGGCCAGACAGTCCGCAGGCAGGGAGGGTCTCATCCTGCGTACCAGGTGGAGCTGGTAGACATCTGCCCTGGACACCGAACTGACCTGCGCCTCCATGGACAGCTGTGAGTCCAAAATGAGTCCCAGGCTGCGCACCTGATCCTTCAGGGGCGCAGTGACCACATTCAGGACCAGCCATTCCCAAGTACACTGGAGGCTGAGGTCTAGGTAAAGGGACCCCTGACCATTAGGTCCAGTCGTGACAGCCTCTGGGGTTGCGGGGCTCATCTCGCTTTACTGGCCGAGGGAGCCGGCGTACAGCTTCCGGGTTGTGTGGCCAGCATGACTAAGCCGCTTCTGGCAAACCAGAGCAGCGCACGGAAACCTTTACCTTCCTGCCGGAGCGGTACCTATTTATCTACTTGCACTCTGACGTGCTTTCGAACTGCTAGGTTGGCAGGAGCTGGGACCGAGCAACGGGAGCTCGCCTTGTCGCGGGGATTCGAACCGCCGACCTTCTGATCGGCAAGTCCTAGGCTCTGTGGTTTAACCCACAGTGCCACCCACGTCCCTTTCTACCCCTGTGCAAAATCCACACACACCCCAGCTGCTTCCTCTCCCCAGCCCCTTTGAAGGGGGTCTTCCTCTCCCCCCCCCAACTCACCAAAGGCCCTTTTCGGCTCCACGAGGCGCAGGGTGAAGGGTTGGGCTTTCGGCATCTCACGCAACATCTTGGCAACTTCGTAGTGGCGGCACCCGACGATGGTTTGGTCGTTGATGGCCTCGATGCTGTCTCCGACGCACACGACCGGGATGCGGTTGATAATGCTGCCTTCTTTGATGCGCTGTAGGTTAAGGGAGAAAAGCAATGACAAACCTAGACAGCTTCTTAAAAAGCATTACCTTGCCAACAAAGGTCTGTATAGTTCAAGCTCTGGTTTTCCCAGTAGTGATGTATGGAAGTGAGAGCTGGACCATAAAGAAGGCTGATCGCCAAAGAATGGATGCTTTTGAATTCTGGTGCTGGAGGAGACTCTTGAGAGTCCCATGGACTGCAAGAAGGTCCAACCTCTCCATTCGGAAGGAAATCAGCCCTGAGTGCTCACGGGAAGGACAGATCCTGAAGCTGAGGCTCCAAGATTTTGGCCACCTCAGGAGAAGAGAAGACTCCCTGGAAAAGACCCTGATGTTGGGAAAGATGGAGGGCACAAGGAGAAGGGGACGACGGAGGACGAGATGGTTGGATAGTGTTTTCGAGGTTACCAGCATGAGTCTGACCAAACTGCGGGAAGTAGTGGAGGACAGAGGTGCCTGGCGTGCTCTGGTCCAGGGGGTCACAAAGAGACAGACACGACTAAACGACTAAACAACAACAACAACATTTTCACAGGAGAAACGTTGGAGGGGATGGAATAGAACGTCCCTATTTTCACGGAAGAAACGTTTACAACACTAGCTAACAGGACAGTGGTCAGGGATGATGGGAAGGACAGATCCTGAAGCTGAGGCTCCAAGATTTTGGCCACCTCAGGAGAAGAGAAGACTCCCTGGAAAAGACCCTGATGTTGGGAAAGATGGAGGGCACAAGGAGAAGGGGACGACGGAGGATGAGATGGTGGGACAGTGTTCTTGAAGCTGCCAGCATGAGTTTGACCAAACTGCGGGAGGCAGTGGAAGACAGGAGGGCCTGGCGTCCAGGGGGTCACGAAGAGTTGGACACAACTAAACGACTAAACAACAACAAGGTTAAGGGAGTGCATGCACCATCAGCTAAATTTCTGGCACGCCGTCCCATTTACGAGACACAGCCTGTCGAACTTCAAAAAAATAAATTACCTGAAAACGATGTGTACAGCGGTCCCTTGGTTCTCAAACGCCTTGGTACTCAAATAACTTGGAACCCAAACGCTGCAAACCCGGAAGTAAGTGTTCTGGTTTGCAAACTTTTTTCGGAAGCTGAACATGCTCCGTTTTGAGTGTTACGCTTCCGATTTGAGTGTTACGCTGTGTTTTTGCTATTTATTTTGCGTTTTTGTTTTTGTGGCTCTTTTTGTTTTGTTTTTGTGACTGTGTGGAACCCAGTTCAGCTACTGATTTATTGTGTGACTCCAGTACATTGTTTATCGCTTTCATTTTATGGATCAGTGGTCTCGTTAGATAGTAAAATCCATGTTCGATGGCTGTTTTAGGGGTTGTTTTAAAAGTCTGGAATGGATTAATCCGTTTTGCCTTACTTTCTAGGGGAAAGTGCGCCTTGGTTTTGGAACGCTTGGGTTTGGCACGGACTTCCGGACCGGATTAAGTTTGAGAACCAAGGTACCACTGTATTAAAGAAAACACGATCACAAAACATCTAATAAAAATAACAATATGTCATTAAAATGCAACAAAAGTTCATGCAATTGCTCATATTTAGATTTCCAATTGGCCTGCATAAACTTGAAAAGTATAAATAAATACATAAAGTATAAATAAATAAAATGGATTTAATAGTAATAATAATAATGAAAATTATGTGTACAGTCATTCAACTTTACAAGGAGGAAAAGTTGCATTTTCAGCTACAGTGGTACCTCGGCTTAAGTCCTTAATTCGTTCCGGAGGTCCATACTTAACCTGAAACTGTTCTTAACCTGAAGCACCACTTTAGCTAATGGGGCCTCCTGCTGCTGCCATGCCGCTGGAGCACGATTTCTGTTCTCATCCTGAAGCAAAGTCCTTAACCTGAAGCACTGTTTCTGAGTTAGCGGAGTCTGTAACCTGAAGTGTATGTAACCCGAGGTACCACTGTACTCAGATCTCTGGCCTCATACTGACCTTGATGAAGGCACATCCGGCCCCGTTATCTGTGATGGTGAGACCCAGAGCATCCTCCGTCTTCGTCACCTCCACCTCCTTCGTCTCGCCGCGGATGTGGGCGAAAATGAAGTCCTCCAGACCGATCTGGCCTCCGAGAAGTTTCTGCATGTCCACCTTGTGAGTGTTCAGGGTGCAGAAAAGGATCTGGGGGAGAGAACGGATCCACGCTTAAGGTTTTCTCCCCGGTGAAGTTGGCCAGCAAGGGGTTGGGTGGGGATGTCGAAAAAGAGGTGAGGGAGCAAAAAGGGTTCAGGATAAAGGTAAAGGGACCCCTGACCGTTAGATCCAGTCGCGGCCGACTCTGGGGTTGCGGCGCTCATCTCGCTTTACTGGCCGAGGGAGCCGGCGTACAGCTTCCGGGTCATGTGGCCAGCAGGACTAAGCCGCTTCTGGTGAACCAGAGCAACGCACGGAAACGCCGTTTACCTTCCCGCCGGAGCGGTACCTATTTATCTACTTGCACTTTGATGTGCTTTCGAACTGCTAGGTTGGCAGGAGCAGGGACCGAGCAACGGGAGCTCACCCCGTCATTGCGGGGATTCGAACCGCCGACCTTCTGATCGGCAAGTCCTAGGCTCTGTGGTTTAACCCACACACAGTGCCAGATTTATGTATAAGCTAAACAAGCTATGTAGGGACGCGGGGGGCACTGTGGTCTAAACCACGGAGCCTCTTGTGTTTGCCGATCAGAAGGTTGGTGGTTCGAATCCCCACGACGGGGTGAGCTCCCTTTGCTTGGTCCCTGCTCCTGCCAACCTAGCAGTTCGAAAGCACCTCAAAGTGCAAGTAGATCAATAGGTACCGCTCCGGTGGGAAGGTAAACGGCATTTCCATGCACTCTGGTTTCCGTCATGCGCCAGAAGCGGTTTAGTCCTGCTGGAAAAAATGTCTGCGGACAAACACCGGCTCCCTCGGCCTATAAAGCGAGATGAGTGCCGCAACCCCAGAGTCGTCCACAACTGGACTTAACTGTCAGGGGTCCTTTACCTTTTTTAAAAAAACAATCTGTAGCTTAGGGCCCCGCTCTCTTGGGGCCCCCCAAAAATTTAAAGAGGAAAAAAACCTGGATGTACATTTCCAAAATATAAGATAAAAAACAAAAACCTACATGCAGCAACAGTGTTTTGTGTTGTGTAGGCTCCTAGGATGTAAGTCATGGCCCCGCCTGCTCCCTAAAATTTCCCTGGTTTGCTCCTTTCTATATATAGGGTGCCAACATTCTGCATGGACTGGTTGCAGGGCAACATGGGCTAATGGCTTGAGATACCTATTAGGTCCATAAATGGCCATAGAGCATACATTCAACACCAAAAACAGTGACGATTTGTTGTTGACAAAGGACAGCTGGACATATAAACAGCCCCATTACCACTAGTAGCTTAGGGCCTCATCAAACCCGGGTGCAAAATTTGGAGAAGTTCCAAAGAGAGCAGCGTTTCTTGACTCTAGAACTTTGGGGCCGTCCGGCGAATGTCAGGAGATTCCAGGCCGGTAAAAGAAAGGACTCCTTCACGGAGCACATAGTTAATCTAGGGGACTCCCTGCCACAGGGTACAAGGGACGGCCGCCAAATTGGATGGTTTTTAAAAGAGGATGGGATAAATGCATGGAGGGCGAAAGGCTTGCCGTGAAAATAGAGGCCGCGTTCTTGAGGGGAGCCAGCAAGACTTCTGAATACCAGTTGCTTCTTGGTTATCCATGTGAGAACAGCAGACCCTCCAAATGTCCCTATTTTCCAGGGACAGTCCTGGGTTTACGGAAGATGTCCCGGTTTCTAATTTGATCCCGGAATGTCCCGCGTATCTTTAGGACGTCCCTATTTTCATGGGAGAAACGTTGGAGGGGATGGAATAGGACGTCCCTATTTTCAGGGGAGAAACGTTGGAGGGGATTGAATAGGACGTCCCTATTTTCAGGGGAGAAACATTGGAGGGGATGGAATAGGACGTCCCTATTTTCAGGGGAGAAACGTTGGAGGGGATGGAACAGGGTGTTCGGATGGGCAAGCGAGTCTCCTCTTACGAACCGAATTTCTCCTTCTCCACCCCACCCAGAAAGGCCTCACCTCTGTGGGGGAGATGTCGAAGACCTCTGCGATTTTGGCGTACAACTCCTTGACATTGGTGAACCCTTCGATCTTTCCGGTGGGGCTTCCGTGGGCCAGCTGGGTGTGGAAGATGAGTCGGGGTCTCACGCGGGGCTGGCGGGGCGCCGGGGTGCCCCCGCTCTGCCCCGGGGTGCCCCGGCCCCCTTCGGAGGAAGAGGACGAGGCCTGGGAGCCCCCGGTTTCCCGGGACACACCGTTCTCCATCGGCGTCCCTCCTTGCCGTTCTGCGTCTCCTTCCCGGCTCGGTCGCTTGGCCCTACGCAGCATTCGGGGCCCCCACCTGCGTCCCCCCCTCACCTGGACAACGGGAGACGATCGCCCCGGTTGAATTATTGATGCCCCTGGCCTCCAGGTGGAATGGCAGAGAGGTAAGGTGAGCCGGGCTTTGGCACAGAGCCCGGAAACCCAATAGCACCCACCTTCCAGCGGAGAATTCAGTTAGGCATGCTGTGCCCCAAGGGTGCTGTGTCGGAGCCGAAGGGGGTCACGGCTGTGGGGTGGAAGGGTGGCGAGGCTTTGGCACCCAGACCCTGCACCCATCAGCGTACGGTCCTTTGCAAATAATTCCCGGTGCTGTTTATCCCCCGTCCCCAGCTGCTGCTGCTGCGAGCCTCTCTTGGGACAGCAGATGTTTTTTCCTGATATACCTTCGAAGGAACACATGAGACCAGGTTGCTCCTTATTTTATTTCGGAAATATTGTCTCTGCCTCACCAGGCAGTGCCGGGTTTACGTATAAGTGAAACAAGCTATGGCTTAGGGCCCCACTCTCTTAGGGGCACCCGAAAAAATTAAAGCGGGAAAAACAACTGGATGCACATTTCCAAAATATAAGATAAAAAACAAATGAAATAAAACCTACATACAGCAACAGTGTTTTGTGTTTCTGTAGGCTCCTATGGTGTAATTTATGTGTAGGCAAATTATGGCCCGGGGGCCGGATCTGGCCCAATCACCTTCTAAATTTGGCATACGGACAGACCAGGAATCGGCATGTTTTTACATGAGTAGAATGTGTCCTTTCATATAAAATGCATCTCTGGGTTATTTGTGGGGCATAGGAATTCGTTCATTCCCCCAAAAAAATATAGTCCGGCCCCCACAAGGTCTGAGGGACAGTGGACCGGCCCCCTGCTGAAAAAAGTTTGCTGACCCCTGGTAAGTCATGGGCCCGGCCTGCTTACCTGCTCCCTAAAATATCCCTGGTTTGCTCCTTTCTATATATAGGGTGCCGACATTCTGCATGGACTGGTTGCACGGCAACATGGGCAAATGGCTTGAGATACCTATGAGGTCCATAAATGACCATATACTATATATTCAACACACAAAAACAGCGACAATTTGTTGTTGGCAAAGGACAGCTGGACATAGAAAGGGCCCCATGAGCTTCAGGAGTTGAGGACCACATCGAACCTAAATCTGGCCCTGGCCTTACATGGTTTGCTCATTTTCCACAGAGATCTGTCTCTTGTTCCACGTCCCAGATATCCGTGCTTTCAAACAATTCTGAGATTTACAAGAGGAAGTACTGTTTTCCTAGGGGGGATAAAGAGGTGAAGGAACTCCCCGTGAACGCCTCCCTCGTTCATCATCACCATCATTTTATTTACATGCACACTTCTTCAGATATTGGTATGCATGCACACGAAAGGTCATACCAATAACTAACTTCTTGTTGTTTATCGTTCAGTCGTGTCCGCCTCTTCGTGATCCACTGGACCAGAGCACGCCAGGCCCTCCTGTCTTCCACTGCCTCCCGCAGTTTGGTCAAACTCATGCTGGTAGCTTCGAGAACACTGTCCCAACCATCTCATCCTCTGTTGTCCCCTTCTCCTTGTGCCCTCCATCTTTCCCAACATCAGGGTCTTTTCCAGGGAGTCTTCTCTTCTCCTGAGGTGGCCAAAGTCTTGGAGCCTCAGCTTCAGGATCTGTCCTTCCAGTGAGCACTCAGGGCTGATTTCCTTCCGAATGGAGAGGTTGGATCTTCTTGCAGTCCATGGGACTCTCCAGAGTCTCCTCCAGCACCAGAATTCAAAAGCATCCATTCTTCGGCGATCAGCCTTCTTGATGGTCCAGCTCTCACTTCCATACATCACTACTGGGAAAACCATGAGCTTGAACTATACAGACCTTTGTTGGCAAGGTGATGTCTCTGCTTTTTAAGATGCTGTCTAGTTGGTCTCTAAGGTGCTACTGGAAGCAATTTTTTTATTGTGTTCCGACTACAGCAGACCAACACGGCTACCTACCTGTATAATTTTATTTGTATGCTTCCATGGTTGAAGCTACGCTCAAGGCGGCTTCCAACATGAGAAGATCTACGTAATTACAAACATAACAAAAGTCGTCAACAATAAATAAAACACATCAAAAAGTACACAACCAAACGGAAGCAGTTTCCATGTAAATCATAAGATCTAAAACGAAAGATGCAACAATAATATCAGTACAGTGGTACCTCAGGTTAAGTACTCATGAGACCAGGGCCCTGCAGAATCTGATTTCTTTCCACAGGGCCTGTAAGACAGAGTTGTTCCACCTGGCCTTTGGATTGGAGCCAATTTGATTCCCTCCCTCTCTTTCTTTTTTATTTTCCTTTCTCCTCCTGCGATGAGGCTACATTTTAATATTTTAATGTTTCAATATTTTAATGTTGTATTTTAATTTTGTTTTTAAGTTGCATTCATTCAACTTGTTTTTATTATTGTGTTAGCCGCCCTGAGCCCGGCCTTGGCTGGGGAGGGCGGGGTATAAATAAAAATTATTATTATTATTATGAAATGTCGAAATGAATGTAGCGAAATGTATAAACTTGAAAAGTATAATAAAATGGGATTTGTTTAAAAAAATGAAAAGGATGTGTCCAGTTATTCAGCTTTGCAGGGAGGACATATTTTCAAGAGTATATATTGAAAGAAGGGGAATAAAAGAGAAAAAGTAAGTTAATTTGGAATATGTAGAAAATATTTTTAAAAAATTAAGGAATCGCAGGAAAAAGGGGTTAAAATGATTGTAAAGTCATTGAAATGTATAAAACTCAAAATCATTAAAATAGTTAATTATTTTAATTAATTAATTATTTTAATGAAAATAAAGGAATTAAAAGGAAATGGACGCGCACAGAACGTTCGCATCTCCCTTTGAAGTTCCTCCTCCATTGATACAATTCGACTCACGACGCGCTCTCCGATTGGTTCCGCCCTCGGCCAATCCGCGTCGCCTCCGAGCCGTGATGCGTTCCATTGCGCGCGGCCGCCTCTGGAAGGAAAAGCGATGGCGGGTAGGGGCGGGGCGAGGGCGGGGGAAGCGATGGAACGCGCGCCCGCCAATCAGGAGCGCGGCGGCGGCGAGTCCCGTCCAATCCGCGCCCGGGGAGAGGGCGGTCATTTGCATAAGGACCCAGCTGCGAAAGGGGCGGCGCTTCTGCCGATGAAAGACACGGGAAACTTTTGCAAAGGTTCCTATTTAATATTTTTATTTTTATCGGTGTTATTAATCCGGGCTGGTGGGTCGGGGAGGGGGCAGATCTGGGCATCTGCGAGAGGGGGAGATCTAGGATTTTTTTATTTTTTAAATTTATAAAAAATAATCAATTTTTTTTTGTTTTTCTTCAAGGGAGGGGGGACCCTGGGAAGGAAAAATATTGCAAAAGGCGGGGGCTCCATTGACTTTTTCCAAGAATAATTAATGCTAATGCATTGGTGCCTGCCTGTCTCTCTGCCCCCCAACCCGACCCTCGGCCCTATAGCTGATTTTTTGTGTATTTTTTTAAGGGAGGGGGGAGACTGGGAAGGAATAATATTGCAAAATGCGGGGGCTGTATTTACTTTTTCCAAGATTAATTAATGCTAATGCAATGGTGCCTGCCTGTCTCTCTGCCCCCCAACCCGACCCTCGGCCCTATAGCTATTTTTTTTTTTGTTTTTTTAAGGGAGGGGGGAGCCTGGGAAGGAAACATATTGCAAAAGGCAATATTTACTTTTTCCAAGTGGATCAATGCGAATGCAATGGTGCCTGCCTCTCTCTCTCCCCCCCCCAACCCGACCCTCGGCCCTATAGCTAATTTTTCTTGTTTTTTTTAAGGGAGGGGGAGCCTGGGAAGGGAAAATATTGCATAAAGGGGGGCTCTATTTACTTTTCCCAAGATTAATTAATGCGAATGCAATGGTGCCTGTCTGTCTCTCTACCCCCCTCTCTCTTTGCCCCTGGCCCTCTTGCAATTCCCCAGTTCCCCTGGCTGGGGAGGTGGGGTGGGGTCTCTGATCCCTGTTCGCATTTAATTTTAAGGAGATCTTCCGGAAGGAGCTAAGGGTGATCTCCCTCCATCTCTGTAGGCGCACTTCTGTACCCTCCCAACATTTGCCCCACGAAAATAGCGAGTTTCCCATTGTTATTGTTCTTCTATTATTATTGAATAGGACGTCCCTATTTTCGTTGGAGAAGTGTTACTTATCTCCTTGGCTGAGGGCGGGGGGGAGGGGGTCACATAACTACATCCCCTCCAACTTTTCTACCTTGAAAAAAGGGATGTCCTTTTCTCTTGTTGTTCTTTTGCGATTTATATATCCTGCCCATCTGACCTGGGTTGTCCCAGCCACTTTGGGTGGCTTCCAATATGAAAGGTAAAGGTACCCCTGCCCGTACGGGCCAGTCGTGACCGACTCTAGGGTTGCGCGCTCATCTCGCTCAAGAGGCCGGGAGCCGGCGCTGTCCGAAGACACTTCCGGGTCATGTGGCCAGCGTGACATCGCTGCTCTGGCGAGCCAGAGCCGCACACGGAAACGCCGTTTACCTTCCCGCTAGAAAGCGGTCCCTATTTATCTAATTGCACTAAGGGGTGCTTTCGAACTGCTAGGTGGACAGGAGCTGGGACCGAACGATGGGAGCTCACCCCGTCATCGCGGGGATTCGAAACGCCGACCTTACGATCAGCAAGTCCTAGGCACTGAGGTTTTACCCACAGCGCCACCCGCGTCCCGTTTTATATATATTGGCTTCCAATATGTATATATATATTAAAAACTTTCTTATCCAGGGCTGGCTTCAGATGTCTTCTAAAAGTTGCGTAGTTACTTACCTGCTTGGATCGGGGGTCACATGACTCCATCCCCTCCAACGTTTCTCCCCTGAAAATAGGGACATCCTATTCCATCCCCTCCAACGTTTCTCCCCTGAAAATAGGGACGTCCTATTCCATCCCCTCCAACGTTTCTCCCCTGAAAATAGGGACGTCCTATTCCATCCCCTCCAACATTTCTCCCCTGAAAAGAGGGACGTCCTAAGGAAAAGCGGGACACTGCAGGGTCACATCAGAAACCTGGACATTTTCTGTAAATCTGGGATTGTCCCCGGACAATAGGGACACTTGGAGGGTCTGGCTCTCCCTCCAGTGTTGAATCATAGGCTTGTAAATTCGGAAGGGACCTTTGAGGGTCCTCTAGCCTGACCCAACCTGTGCCTTCACTTGCGAGGTTTACCCTGTCGGAAACGCGAGATGGACCAGCGCAGCGATAAGGTTTCCTGGCAAAGAGTTTGTGCGTTGTCGACTATATGGAACTTGCCAAACTGACTGGGAGACTCCCAGACCAGAGAGAAGAGACGGTGGAAGAAGATTGGAAGAAGTTTAAGGAATATTTGAAAAAAATATGTTAATATTGAAACCTTAGAATAGCTTTGGAAGTGGATATAGGCTGTAGGGTTAGAAGCAGTAGATAGGGTCTTTTAAAATAGTATTATTTGTAAGTGATAAAATGTGGAGTTATTTTAAGTGTGGTTAAAAAAGAAGATGGTTAGAAATTATGATATGTGTAAACTGCTAAAGATGAAGTAAAATGAAAATCAGATAGGTGGGACTTGGGGAAGCCCACTTAATGTTTAGAAAAATAAGGATATGACAAGAATTTGTTCGTATCGTTTGTCTTTTCTGTTTGTGTTTATTATATGTGTTATAAAATGAATTAAAAATTTTTTTTGCGGTAAAAAAGAGTCCGTGCGTTGAAACAGAAAGGGGGTCCCCGTGCAAAACGTTCCAGGGTCCCCGTGCGAAACACGCCCACTCTTACTTTCCTCCCGTGCTTTTCGCATTAAGTCCTGAATCGTCTCTTCCAGGCTCCCTGTTAAGAGCGGTCGCTTGAGTTTCTCACCGCCAACGAACGGAAAATGTCGCACGGCGCCAGGCAAGCGGCTGGACTTCTGTGAGTATTGACTGTGTTTTGTGTTGGTGCTTTTTCACGTTGCCAAATGCTTGAACGCCGGCCAAACTATCAAGATTAAAGGTTTTGGCATGGCAGAGGTGGGAAAGAAAACCTTTAACTTTTCAAATCCTGGTTCGGAAGCGCCAGGTGGGAAGGCGGCGCCTTCGTTTGCTCAGCTATCAAAGAGATCATTTTTATTACTGTATTTTTCGCTCTGTAAGACACACCAGACCACAAGACGCACCTAGTTTTTGGAGGAGGAAAACAAGAAAAAAAACATTCTGAATCCCAGAAGCCAGAACAGCAAGAGGGATCGCTGCGCAGCGAAAGCAGCAATCCCTCTTGCTGTTCTGGCTTCTGGGATAGCTGCGCAGCCTGCATTCGCTCCATAAGACACACACACATTTCCCCTTACTTTTTAGGAGGGGGAAAGTGAGTCTTATAGAGCAAAAAATACTTTTGGATTGACGAATCAACAGAGTCTTTTAGGAAAAGAAATAAACGGAAGCTTCCTTTTGCGGATGGAAATTCAGGGTAAATTTGCAGTTCCGTGTAACCTTTTTCACGTGCGTGCTTTTTTGGTTTCAGGAACGCCGCGGGGAAAACCCAGCCAGGGGGTTTCCTGGTGTCAATCAAACAGGAGAAAAGCGAAGCCCCTCGTCTGATCGCAGAAAAGCCACATGGCGAAGAAGAGGTGAGACTCCTGGTGCGTCTATATGTCGGGGCTACGAGATTTCCCCTAATAATAAGAATAATAATAATTTATTATTTATACCCCGCCCATCTGGCTGGGTTTCCTCAGCCGCTCTGGGTGGCTTCCAACAGAACACTTGTTATGGTTTGAAGGAATTCTATAAAAGATTGTCTATTGCGTAGGTACACGGTCATCATTTTGAGTAGACATGGCTGACGTTCTCTTTGCAACACAGGGGTTTGTTTGCTTTCATTTTGGCGGCTAATGAAACACTTTGGGGCCGCAGTTGTTGCATACATAAATTTGTTGTTTAGTCGTTAATCGTGTCTGCCTCTTCGTGACCCCCTGGACCAGAGCACGCCAGGCCCTCCTGTCTTCCACTGCCTCCCACAGCTTGGTCAAACTCATGCTGGTCGCTTCGAGAACACTGTCCCACAATCTCGTCCTCTGTCGTCCCCTTCTCCTTGTGCCCTCCATCTTTCCCAACATCAGGGTCTTTTCCAGGGAGTCTTCTCTTCTCATGAGGTGGCCAAAGTCTTGGAGCCTCAGCTTCAGGATCTGTCCTTCCAGTGAGCACTCAGGGCTGATTTCCTTCCGAATGGAGAGGTTGGATCTTCTTGCAGTCCATGGGACTCTCAAGAGTCTTCTCCAGCACCATAATTCAAAAGCATCCATTCTCCGGCGATCAGCCTTCTTTAGGGTCCAGCTCTCACTTCCGTACATCACGACTGGGAAAACCAGAGCTTTTACTATACGGACCTTTGTTGGCAAGGTGATGTCTCTACTTTTTAGGTACATAAATAGATTCCAACTAAACTTTCTGGCAGCAAGTCCGCCTTTGCTGGAGGTTTTCCAACAGAGGTCGGATCCCCACCTGTCAAGAATTATTTTGCAGCTTTGCAGGGCAGCTTTTAAGGTCAGAAGGTTTCCCCTTCCAAGCAACGCTCTGAGCCCATGAGGACTAGAAACCTGTGTTTGCTTTCTAATGCAAGCCGGAACCCCCAGCTTGATATAGGTTCCAGCCATGGGTGTTCAGCTATCTCCTGTTTTTCTCCTGAGTAGCCCGTGAAGAAGAGGGGATGGCCGAAAGGGAAGAAGAGGAAGAAGATTCTCCCGAACGGGCCAAAGGCCCCGGTGACAGGATACGTCCGCTTCCTCAACGAACGGCGGGAGCTGATCCGTATGCAGCATCCGGACCTGCCGTTCCCAGAGATCACGAAAATGTTGGGTGCAGAATGGAGCAAATTGCAGCCAGTGGATAAACAGGTGAGAGTGGCTGAATTTTCATGGAGGAGAGTCAACGACGGGCTTTTAGCCACGATGGCTCTGATCTGCCTTCTCGGACGGAGGGCGGCAATGCTTAATAATAATAATAATAAATTTATTCTTTATACCCCGCCCATCTGGCTGGGTTTCCCCAGCCACTCTGGGCGGCTTCCAACAGAATATTAAAATACAATAGTCTATTAAACGTTAAAAGCTTCCCAGAACAAGGCTGCCTTCAGATATCTTCTAAAAGTCATGTAGTTGTTTATTTCCTTGAAATCTGGTGGGAGGGCGTTCCACAGGGCGGGCGCCACCACCGAGAAGGCCCTCTGCCTGGTTCCCTGTAACGTCACTTCTCGCAGGGAGGGAACCGCCAGAAGGCCCTCGGGAGATGGACCCCGGTGTCCGGGGTGGACGATGGGGGTGGAGACGCTCCTTCAGGTATACTGGGCCATTTAGGGCTTTCAAGGTCAACACCAGCACTTTTAATTGTGCTCAGAAACGTCCTGGGAGCCAATGTAGATCTTTCAGAACCGGTGTTATGTGGTCTTGGCAGCTGCTCCCAGTCCCCAGTCTGGCTGCTGCATTCTGGATTAATTGCAGTTTCCGGGTCACCTTCAAAGGTAGCCCCACGGAGAGCGCATGGCAGTAGTCCAAGCGGGAGATAACCAGAGCATGCACCACTCTGGCCAGACAGTCTGCGGTCAGGGAGGGTCTCATCCTGTGTACCAGATGGAACTGCCCTGGACACAGAACTGACCTGCGCCTCCATGGACAGCTGTGAGTCCAAAATGACTCCCAGGCTGCACACCTGGTCCTTCGGGGGTATAGTTACCCCATTCAGGACCAGGGAGTCCCCCACACCTGCCCGCCCCCTGTCCCCCCCAAAACACTCCTTCTGTTTTATCAGGATTCAGCCTCAACCCGTTAAACAGGCAGCCCTGTTTAGGGGAGTTTTTAATGTTTGATGTTTTATCGTGTTTTTAATATTCTGTTGGGAGCCATGGTGTAAAGGGCAGAGGGGTTTGCCAGCTGGAAATAAGGCCAGAGGGGGCTTGCAGGTCGCAGAGGGAGGCTGACCCTTCTCCCTCCGTCGTTCCAGCGTTACCTAGATGAGGCCGAGCGCGAGAAGCAACAGTACATGAAGGAGCTGAGGGAATATCAGCAGTCTGAAGCCTACAAGATGTGTGCCGAGAAGATGCAGGAGAAAAAAATCAAGAAAGGTGAGAGAGTCGCTAGTAGGTCTGCCAGGAGTTTTGTAAGGCGAATAAAATTTGTCTAGATAAAAAATGGGAAAGCGGAATAATAAGAACGAAATGCGTACCGATTAATAAATTGTAAAACAACACAATGAGAAGAGTTGGGAGTCAAACATTTATGGTGTGTCCACTGTGCGTATGTAGGTAGGTAATGTATCTACTGTACATACAGTGGTGCCTCACAAGACGAAATTAATCCATTCCGCGAGTCTCTTCGTCTTGCGGTTTTTTCGTCTTGCAAAGCACGGTTATTAGCGGCTTAGCGGCTATTAACGGCTTAGCGGCTATTAGCGGCTTAGCGGCTGTTAACGGCTTAGCGGCTTTAAGAAAAAGGAAACAAACTCTCAAGAACTCGCAAGACGTTTCGTCTTGCGAAGCAAGCCCATAGGGAAATTCGTCTTGCGGAACGACTCAAAAAACGGAAAACCCTTTCGTCTAGCGAGTTTTTCGTCTTGCGGGGCATTCGTCTTGCGGGGCACCACTGTATTGTATTGTATTAAGTTTAAAATAAAATAATAAAGATTATTTGAAAGAAAGAAATAAACAGAAGGGGTGGCCTCCTTCACTGGGAGTTATCGACCTTATTAAACTTTTGGGGAAGAGGCGATGTAAGAGCAACAGATTTCCTGACGTGTTCACTCGTTTTCCTTTTCCCTCCTCCTCCCTCCTTTCCTTTTGTGTCGTGTCTTTTAGCACAAATTGCAAATTTAGCAGCCTGGTGCTGGGAAAGAGGGTGAGCCTCAGGTTTTGGGGATGTGGGCTGGAATGCTGCCTATGCTCCCCAAATCATTCTGTGTGCTCAGTTGAGTCACCATCTCCCTACTTTCTGTTGACATTATTATTGCTTTTTTAAAAATACCTTTCAGAGGATGCCGGTTCTGGAGTCGTGAACACGCTGCTGAACGGGTACAAGGTAAATCAGGCTATCAGAGGAATTGCCTCGGACCTTCATTTTAAGAATTAAATGTTGTTGTTTCTGTTAAAAACCAATTTTCTTGCACGCAAGCTTTGGAGATTAGCAGAGTTCTTCATCAGCCCATGCCCCCAGACCTTCCTTTTAAGAATTTAATTTTGTTGTTGTTGTTATCAAAAGCAAATTTTATTGCACGCAAGCTTTGGAGATTTGCAGAGTTCTTCATCAGCCCATCCCTCCCAAACCTTCCTTTTAAGAATTTAATTTTGTTCTTGCTTCTGTTAAAAACCAATTTTCTTGCATGCAAGTTTGTAGATTAGCAGAGTTCTTCATCCCATCCCTCCCACCAGATCTTCCATTTAAGAATTTAATTGTTGTTGCTGTTGTTATCAAAAGCAAATTTTCTTGCATGCAAGCTTTGGAGATTTGCAGAGTTCTTCATCAGTCCAGAGAAGCACTCCGAAGCACTCCAAAGCTTGCCCACTGCCCATAACATTTTATTTGGCCAAATGAGCATTTTCCTAATTCAGATTTTGGGATCGTTCTTTACGGGCCATCATCGCTGCTACAAGTTTGCTTTTACGTTTTTTAAAACCAATCGCATCAGTTCATCATAAGGCCTTTACAGTGCACAGCCAGGTTATAAAACAACACTTTATTCTGGAAAAAAACATGACCTATAAAAGTTTACAGCATGCAATAAGGTTTTGAAATTAAAATTAGGAGGCTGGAACGGAGCTTCTTAGCTGACAGAGCGAATTTGGCTGCCGGATGTGAAAATCTTTTATCAGACAGAAGTTCCAGCTGCCACTTCCTGGGGGTAACGGCCCGGGAAACAGCTAAAAATAGATGATTTTAAAAACAATAATTCTCTGGGCATTTTGTATAAAGCAAGGAACGCATGATATCTTCAAGAGGCCTTGATTGGTTGATAGTGATTTGGGGGTACCAAATAGAATAATGGCTATTTTTATTTATTTAAGAGTTGAATGTTTTACTCCCTGTTTATCCGTCTTGAGGGTTGGAGTCCAGGAATGTGGGGGGTTTTGTTTTCCGAAGGTGATTTTCACGGGAGGAGGCCCCGAAACGAACATTTCTGCACTGTGGGAATTTAGAAAATGATTTCCTAAGACTTTTTCCACCTGCCCCCCAAAAAACATGCACAACTCCCAATTCATCCCCAAATTTTCCCTGGGAAAATAATGCGAAGTTTTCTATTGTTCTCTTGTTTCTGTTCACCGGTTTCCTTCTCAATCAGCTGGGAGAGGGAGGCAGCGACGGATTCTCGACATTTGACGTCCCCATATTTACTGAGGAGTTCTTGGACCAGAATAAAGGTAATTTAAGGAACTGAGCAGGCTGTCGTGGGCTTGCAAAAGTCCGGGGTACCAGTGCGGGATTTACGTATAAGCTAAACAAGCTATAGCTTAGGGCCCCACTCTCTTGGGGGCCCCCAAAAAAATTAAAGGAAAAAACAACAACTGGATGTACATTTCCAAAATATAAGATAAAAAACAAATGAAATAAAACCTGCGTACAGCAACAGTGTTTTGTGTTGTGTAGGCTCCTATGATGTAAGTCATGGGCCCCCGCCTGCTCCCTAAAATATCACTGTTTTGCTCCTTTCTATATATAGGGTAGGGACACGGGTGGCGCTGTGGGTTAAACCACAGAGCCTAGGACTTGCCGATCAGAAGGTCAGCGGTTCAAATCCCCGCAATGACGGGGTGAGCTCCCGTTGCTCAGTCCCTGCTCCTGCCAACCTAGCAGTTCGAAAGCACGTCAAAGTGCAAGTAGATAAATAGGTACCACTCCAGCGGGAAGGTAAACGGCAATTCCGTGCGCTGCTCTGGTTCGCCAGAAGCGGCTTACTCCTGCTGGCCACATGACCCGGAAGCTGAACGCGAGATGAGCGCCGCAACCCCAGAGTCGGCCACGACTGGACCTAATGGTCAGGGGTCCCTTTACCTGTACCTATTGATATACTTCTTGTACAGTGGTACCTCAGGTTACATACACTTCAGGTTACAGACTTCGCTAACCCAGAAATAGTGCTTCAGATTAAGAACTTTGCTTCAGGATGAGAACAGAAATCGTGCTCCGGCAGTGTGGCGGCAGCAGGAGGCCCCATTAGCTAAAGTGGTGCTTCAGGTTAAGAACAATTTCAGGTTAGGAATGGACCTCCAGAACGAATTAAGTACTTAACCTGAGGTACCACTGTATTTCAGTTCAACAATTGCTTTGATAAAATACCTATTTTGTGATGTGCAAATGGCTTTAGATACCTATTAGGTCCATAAATGACCATATAACATATATTCAACACAAAAAACAGTGACAATTTGTTGCTGGCAAAGGACAGCTGGACATATAAAGGGCCCCATTCCCTTCAGTAGCTTACGGCCTCGCCAAACCTCAATCCGGCCCTGATCCTGACATGCACAGATGCCAACTCCCCTGGGTGCCCGTACACCCGCAAAATTTCCCATTCAGGGCACCCACAAATTTCTTGTTCCAATACTCTCCCTGTTATGTACTGAAGTTCTCACCCTGGGCCAGCAGGGGGATACTGTAGATAGTTATGCAAATAAGGGATCGAGAGTGACATTCAGTGATTGGATAGTTTTAGAAAATTGTTACAGTTACGTTGTACTGGAGCTCTATATAAGCAGGCAGACTGAACCCTTCAGTTCAGTTCTGTCCCGGCCTGTGAATAAACAAGAGCTGTTTGAAGAATCGCTGTGTCGTCTGATATGTTCACCCACAACTTAACACTCCCTGTGTTGTCCGTTTGTTTCTCCCAGCCCGGGAAGCGGAACTCCGTCGCCTGCGCAAGGTGAACACGGAGTTTGAGGAGCAGAACTCCATCTTGCAGAAACACACAGAGAACATGAGTTGCGCCAAAGAGCGCCTGGAGCAGGAATTGGCTCTGGAAGAGCGCCAGACCATCGCCTTGCAGAAGCAGCTACAGACAGTGCGCCAAGCCTTGACCGCCAGCTTTGCCAGCCTGCCAATCCCAGGTACGGCTGGGCGGCCCCCACTGGGCGGAACGTGGCTACATGAATGAATAAATGAATTTTTATTTGCGTCGGCCGTCGGCCACAGCAATATAACAACAATACGCTATACAAAGAATAGAAATAAAAAGTCAATTATGTACAATTGGGACGCGGGTGGCGCTGTGGGTTAAACCGCAGAGCCTAGGACTTGCCGATCAGAATGTCGGCGGTTCGAATCCCCGCAATGACGGGGTGAGCTCCCGTTGCTCAGTCCCTGCTCCTGCAGTTCGAAAGCACATCAAAGTGCAAGTAGATAAATAGGTACCGCTCCGGCGGGAAGGTCAACGGCGTTTCCGTGTGCTGCTCTGGTTCACCAGAAGCGGCTTAGTCCTGCTGGCCACATGACCCGGAAGCTGTACGCCGGCTCCCTTGGCCAGTAGAGATGAGCGCCGCAACCCCAGAGTCGTCCGCGACTGGACCTCATTTCGCTTTATTGGCCGGGGGAGCCGGCGTACAGCTTCCGGGTCATGTGGCCAGCATGACTAAGCCGCTTCTGGCGAACCAGAGCAGCGCACGGAAACGCCGTTTACCTTCCCGCCGGAGCGGTACCTATTTATCTACTTGCACTTTGAGGTGCTTTCGAACTGCTAGGTGGGCAGGAGCAGGGAGCAAGCAACGGGAGCTCACCCCGTCGCGGGGATTCAAACCACTGACCTTCTGATCAGATATATATCCACTCTGGAAATAATAATAGCGATATGGGCAGACGGTCAGTTTGCAGAGTGCGATGGAGGTCAGTGGATATCTGATCGGGTTTTCTCCTCCAGGCACCGGGGAGACCCCTACATTGAGCACCCTCGATTTCTACATGGCGAAGCTCCACAGCGCCATCGAGAGCAACCCGGTGCAGAACGAGAGACTTGTGGTACGGGTGAAGGAGATTCTGTCTCGCATCGCCAGGTGAGCCATGCGCAGGACGTAGCCGTCACGAGCGGAGGGTCGGGAAGGAGGCTGCCTGGTCCCGAGAGGTGGGACCTTTGCAAATTAAGCCAATCGTGGCGAGAAGTGGGGAGCAGTGGCAGGTAGCGGTTCAATGGGCGGAAAGTGGGGAGCCCAACAGTAGGTGGCGCTAGAGTGGCAGGAACCTGCGGTCCTGGACTCCAACTCCCATAATTCCTGACCGTGGGCCGTGTTGACTGAGGCTGATGGGAGCTGGAGTCCAGATGTATCTGGAGACCATATAACACCGGTCCTGAAAGACCTACATTGGCTCCCAGGACGTTTCCAAGCACAATTCAAAGGGTTGGTGCTGACCCTGAAAGCCCCAAATGGCCCTGTATCCATGAAGGAGCGTCTCCACCCCCATCATCCAGCCCGGACACCGGGGTCCATCTCCCGAGGGCCTTCTGGCGGTTCCCTCATTGCGAGAAGCGAGGTTACAGGGAACCAGGCAGAGGGCCTTCTCGGTGGTGGCGCCCTCCCTTCAGATGTCAAGGAAATAAACAACTATCTGACTTTCAGAAGACATCTGAAGGTAGCCCTGTTTAGGGAAGTTTTAAATGTTTGGTGTTTTATTGTGTTTTTAATATTTTGTTGGAAACCCAGCCAGATGGGTGGGGTACAAATAATAAATTATGATGCTGATATTGCTTATCCCCCTCTCTCTTCCAGTGAACACTTGTGAGCAGCTACAGACCTCCCAGCGCAACTCGGAAACTTCGCAAAAGTCTGCCTCCTTGCAGCTGTCTCCACCTTCCAGACCTGTCCTCTCTTAACTGTGCCTCTTCTGTACTCCTTCAGGATCAATCTTCTCCCAATCTCCTTATTCCTCCTCAAAGCTGTCCGTCAGGGTGGTTAGATATTTTAGAACATTAGGGAAAAAATCATGTTTTGCGCAAAGGTTCCTTGAGCTCCGGGATTCTACGGTTCTTCTCAGGGAAGGACGACGACGACGGGAATTCCAATTTTTGACACTGGTGTTTTGGCGTTTTATTGCGGCGAGAACGTCGGTGGTGCGCACATTGCGGCACAAAATCTGTAGGGTGTTCCTGCTTCCGAACGCCCTAATTGACTATAATTGATGCATCCGCGTTTGCCCCTCATTTTTCTGCGCCTGCCTGCTGTTTCTTAAACAGAGAAGAGCGCCACTTTCGAATCGGCTAGATTTCTCAAGGATCTGTTTGAAAATGCCGCTGTTTTCACGGCACGGCCAGAGTCAGGACTTCCAATTTGCGGCACAGTCGCTCGCGGGGACGAATGAATAAATTTACGATAATTGCTGACTAAGGTTTGATGCAAACAGGGCACAAGCTGCGTCAGAAATGCAGATTAAATTTTTGCAGGGGCCCCCAAATAAGTGTTGGGTTTTATGCCAGACATTAAACCTGGGATCTTCTCCGTGCAAAGTCCCTGAGCTACACGGATCTTGTTCCTTTCTAGGTAAATGTATTGTGGGTTGAGATCCAGGTCAGAATTGCTGGACTCAGTTCGTGGCTTTCCAGGACTTTAAGAGTGGAAAAGACCTGCCTGAAAATCATGCTTTTACAGTGCAGTCGCAGGTAAGGTTACTTGGGAGTAAGACCCACTGAGATTAATGGGACTTCACTCTCAGGTTTGTCTATAGAGCAGGATCCAGCCAGATATCTTTATCTGCACTATTCTGGTCTCCCGACCACCGCTGAGCTGTATCACTGCCTCGCCCTATTTATTCTTAGGGTTAATTTCCTGGAATTTTCACATCCGGGGGAAAAAATTGCCTACAATTTGGTAGGGTAAATAAATAAAATAATGTTTAAAAACCAAAATTAGATCCTGATTTCATTGATCTAAGAATCCAGGCTTTTGTGCTTTTTTATAGACGGTTGCAATCAAAAATTATTCAACTCCTCCCCCATTTCAAATCAGGTTTGTTATCAAACTTCACAGATTCACAGGATCAAATCAGAGGCGCGTTTTCAGCTGAATTTGGGGAAACCTGTTTTGAAGCAGCCGCCGTGTCGAACTATTTCCTCCTTGCAATCAGCTGAAAGTTTGTGGATTTCGATAATAAACTTGATTTGCAATGGGTTTTTGTTTTTGGAATAATTTCGATTGCAACCGTAGATAAAATTTTCTCGCTCTCCTCATTTTCAGTGGAGCAGGAAATTAAAGAGAGGTCCCCGGTATCGTGTGTGAGGGGGTTTCACAGCCCTTTCCCTACTTCCCAAGAGGAGGAAGGAGAAGAATAATTTGTAATTATGCGTAATTTTGCTTAATTTGCAGAATGAAATCAGCTGGCAAGACTTGGCCGTTTTTTCGCCTAAACCATGGTTTACTGTGATCAAGCAGACAGTGTGCACCATAGTTCCTTGTTCAAGAGAAATGAGCCATAACCCTGGTTTCGCGTTGCATGCAAACCCTGGTTTGTGGTTTATGTAACTCTAAACTACATTGATCAGCCCAAGGAATTACCAATTATGATTTATTTCGATCGAAACAAAACTATGATCCCTGCTTCTGCCGTAACGCTAAGCCCAGGAACCATGGTTTCTTTCCTCTGTGCCCTAACCATGGTTTACGTTGCATGCAAACCTTGGTTTGTGGTTTATGTAACTCGAAACTACATTGATCAGCCCAAGGAATTATCAATTATGATTTATTTTGATTGAAACAAAACTATGACACCTGCTTCGGCCATAACGCTAAGCCCAGGGATCACGGTTTCTTTCCTCTGTGCCCTAACCATGGTTTACGTTGCATGCAAACCTTGGTTTGTGGTTTATGTAACTCGAAACTACATTGATCAGCCCAAGGAATTATCAATTATGATTTATTTTGATTGAAACAAAACTATGACACCTGCTTCGGCCATAAGGCTAAGCCCAGGGATCACGGTTTCTTTCCTCTGTGCCCTAACCATGGTTTACGTTGCATGCAAACCTTGGTTTGTGGTTTATGTAACTCGAAACTACATTGATCAGCCCAAGGAATTATCAATTATGATTTATTTTGATTGAAACAAAACTATGACACCTGCTTCGGCCATAACGCTAAGCCCAGGGATCACGGTTTCTTTCCTCTGTGCCCTAACCATGGTTTACGTTGCATGCAAACCTTGGTTTGTGGTTTATGTAACTCGAAACTACATTGATCAGCCCAAGGAATTATCAATTATGATTTATTTTGATTGAAACAAAACTATGACACCTGCTTCGGCCATAACGCTAAGCCCAGGGATCACGGTTTCTTTCCTCTGTGCCCTAACCACGGTTTACGTTGCATGCAAACCTTGGTTTGTGGTTTATGTAACTCGAAACTACATTGATCAGCCCAAGGAATTCTCAATTATGATTTATTTCGATCGAAACAAAACTATGACACCTGCTTCGGCCGTAACACTAAGCCCAGGGATCACGGTTTCTTTCCTCTGTGCCCTAACCACGGTTTACGTTGCAGAATGCAGAACGGTCCGGTTTGTCAACGGAGGATCTCAAGTTTCCTTGGCACAAAATTTGGATTAATCCACCTTAGTTTTAGCACGCTCTAGATCCTCTTTCTCATGAGAAAGAGAGAGAGGAGAAATCCTGTCTTGTCTGTGTCTCTTGCCTTGTGACGATTTAGCTCTGACGCTCATATATAGACTTTCTGAATCTTGTATTTTCGTAGCGTTGCGCGGTGAACGACGGCAACAGAAAAAAAACTATTTTAGCAGCGAGGGAAGTGGGTATGTTGCTTTTGTGGGTGCAGGGATTTTTTTTTTAATGAAATAAAAAACTTTTAAAAACACAGACCTCCCTAAGTAATTGTCTGATTTAGAGTCTGGGATGAAACTTGCATCTGAGCCAACAATACACCATACAAATTTCGTTTAAATAGCGCTTGCTTTTTACCGTAAGAATTGCCCTTAATTTTTATTGCGGGGTCGCAGCTTGCATTGACGCGGAAACCACCCTAAAGTCACCTTAAAACGAGTCACGTTGATGCATTTAAACTACATATCGAAAGAGGTGCTTTTGCGCGGATAATATTCCCTAACGTAGTTTATAGACCCCACTCTCTCCCAAAAAAGTGAGGCCGTTTTAAATGTATAACTGAAAATCAAATTATAATTAAGCAAGATAAAAGATCGCATTGGCAATTCGCAGTGTGATCCTTTACCAACAAAAGCCTGCCTATCAATGCTTCATCCTTGCAAATAATTGAGCTCTTTCCATAACTGGATAATGATATAAAGTGTTTTGAAGGATAAATGATGACTCACATCCCACCTCTGGGGAAAAAGGTGAATCTACAAACAGGTTAAAGGAGTTTTCCTCCATGTTCCTGCTGTGGCCTTCTAAATGGGAGTTTACTTATTATTTTTAAAATAGGTATGCCTTGCTTTTGCTCTGGAAGGAGCTGTTGTTGCAAGGACAGATTGTGCATACTGCATATATATATATATATATATATGCATACTGCATATATATGTAATTTTTTGAAAATAGGGGAGCGATTTATCTCCCGCTCTTCAGCAAGCAATCTTTCCAAAAAATAAAATAAAATAACAACAGTATAGTTGTTTTATGAAATGGCTGTGGTTGTTGCACGTTCTTCTGAAATTGCTTTGAGATGCTTTGTTATAGGAAGCGATTCCTAAACGGACTCTTTAAAACAACATTATAGAGGTTCCTTTGAGCATGTGCAGAGTGCCGACGGATATAATGGCTGTAATCGGCACCATCTCTCGACGCTTCCTGGTGTCCTGGCCTTCCTTATTTAGCTTGCCGATTACGAAAGGCGGAATAAATATGCAGGTTAAGCAAATCGCCCATTTTTTTTGCAAGGAGGGCGTTGTTTTTAAAGCGTCGCCATTTTTCACTCTCAAAACAAGACCCAGCTTGCAAAGCAAGGCGGACTTTGCCTGTGCATTCCTAACCAAGCCTACTCAGAGCAGCTAGTCTTTTTTTTATTTTTTATAAAAAATTTATTAGGGTTTTTACATTACAAAATAGAAAAAGAAAAAAGAGAAAATACAAAATAAAAATGGTTAAAAACAATCTTTTCATCACATTATTTTTCATTAACTTGTTTCCCGGACCTCCTCATACCTCCCTTTTTTTGTATTCCAATTCAATTTATTAGTTCAGCAGTTTCTTTCCCTCTTTAATTTGACCCTGATCTTTAATCTTAAATTATTTTAATTTTAAATTTTTACTTATAGAAAATCTTTGTTTTCCATATTCTTTTATGCCATTACAGCTAGAAACCACTTAATTTCAATCTAGCATTCATTAATTAGAGCAGCTAGTCCTTTTGCATCCAGTTATGTAAAAAAACACCTTTTTTTGGCTGAAAAAAAATCTATAAAACAGCCGTGTGTGTGTATATGTGTCCAAAATGCTCTAAAACAAATTAAATGGTCTCCTTGGCAAGCCCCATCCCACATTCCCTGCGTCCACTTTATGTTTTGTGTGGTGTTTTAAAATATTTTATTAAGTTTATTCGTTTTGTTTTGTTTTTTTCCACGCGAGGCAGGCTCGGCGGGGCGCAGCTAGGCCGCGCGTTGCCAGGGGCAACGGCGACGCGCTCTTCTTCCGTCATCACGCCCCGCCTCCCTCCCTCCCTCCCTCCCTCCGCAGCGCTTGGCTCTTTCTTTTTTGTATTGATTCGAACGGGGCCAATGGGAGAGCGCGGGGGGGCGGGGAGGAAGGTGACGCGGCGCGCCGGGTTTCCCGTGATGCCCCGCGCGTCGGGCTCTCTGAGTGAGCTAGAGAGAGACGCGGTGGGCGGGGCGGTGGGCGGGGCCTCGCGTCAGGAGTGGGCGGGGCCGAGGGCAGAAGAGAGCAAGACCGACGCCATATTGGAAGGCTCTGGATGAAGGCAGGTGAGAACCTGGGGGGGGGGCGGGTTCAATTAATGGCCTCCCAGCCCCCCTTTCCCCCTCCCCCCCACTTTCAGGGGGGGTTGGGAAGAGGAAACGCCCCCCCATAATTTTCAGCAACAGAATGGGAAGGGGGGGGAGAAAAGAGCCTATTTTTAATGCAATTGGTTATGGGGGGTGCGCCCCCCCCAGGGAGGGAACCTTGTTTTTAAATGGGGGGGTGGTCTATGGGGTGAGAAGCTTCAGAGGGAAGAGAGTGGGGGGTGAGTTACAAGCCAGCCCCCCCTCTCCTTCAATGCTTTCCTGTAATGTGGGGGGGCTTTAAATCAGTGGGGAGGGGTGTTATTTTTGGGGGGCTGGTCTATGGGGTGAGAAGCTTCAGAGGGAAGAGAGTGGGGGGGTGAATTACAAGCCAGCCCCCCTCTCCTTCAATGCTTTCCTGTAATGGGGGGTGCTTTAAATCAGTGGGGAGGGGTGTTTTTTGGGGGTCTATGGGGTGAGAAGCTTAAGAGGGAAGAGGGTGGGGGGGTGAATTACAAGGCAGCCCCCCTCCTTCAGTGCTTTCCTGTAATGTGGGGGGGCTTTAAATCAGTGGGGAGGGGTGTTATTTTTGGGGGGCTGGTCTATGGGGTGAGAAGCTTCAGAGGGAAGAGGGTGGGGGGGTGAATTACAAGGCAGCCCCCCTCCCTCTATGGGGTGAGAAGCTTCAGAGGGAAGAGGGTGGGGGGTGAGTTACAAGGCAGCCCCCCCTCTCCTTCAATGCTTTCCTGTACTTGGGGGGGCCTTTAAATCACTGGGGAGGGGTGTTATTTTTGGGGGGCGGTTGCAGAGGTGGGGGGGTGGGAATTTCCATTCTCTCCACCCCATTTCCAGCAGCAGGGTTTGGGGTGTGCTTTAATATGGAGAGGGGTGAATTACAAGGCAGCCCCTCTCAATACTTTCCTGTAATTGGGGGGGGGGCTTTAAATCAGTGGGGAGGGTGTTATGTTTTTTGGGGGGTGCAGAGGTGGGGGTGGGAATTTCCATTTATTCTACCCACCTCTTTTCCAGCTGCAGGGTTTGGGGGGTGTGATTTAATACGGGGGGGTTGCTGTGTTATTGGGGGGGTGCGGTTTTTTGGGGGGGTTGCTAATTGGGTGAGGAGATGGTTGATTGGAGTGGGGGGGGTTGGAAGATGTCCGTGTGTCATCGTCGTCCCCCCCCCCCCGGTTTCTCATAGCAGGGTTGCAAAGGGTGAGCCTGTGCTTTAATTGGGGTGCCGGGTGGGGGGGCTGTAATAAATTGGGGAGGGTGAGTCTGTGCTTTCATTTGGGGGGAGCTGTAATAAATTTTATTAATAATAATAATAATAATAATAATAATGTGGAGGTGTCTTCGGGAGAGCAATGGGGGAGGAACTAATTAGGTGAGTGTATGAGAAGGAAATGGGGGGGGTGTCGATTGAAGGGCCCCTCCCTGCGTTTTCTGTCATGGGAAGGGTATTATTGCGGTGGGGTGGAGCTGAGTGGGTGAGGAGAAGGTCTGGGTATTTTTTGGGGGGGAGGGGGGCAGATTTGAAGACCACTCAAATTTCCCAAACCAGGGATTGAGAGCCTGTGATTGAATACAATAGGAGAAGAGGTCTGTTATGTGGGGGGGGGACTCCCTGGAGAGATGGGGCAGCAATGGGGGGGGCAATGGAGTCCTCCCTCCTCCCCTCCCTTTCATGTGACAGATAAGCTATTAATGGGGGGGGCGAGCCTTGCTTTAAAGCAATTGAGAGGAGTACTATTGAGGTATCTTTTGTGGGGAGGGGAGGCAGGCTAGAGTTGGGGGGGGACACACACTTGGATGAACGGATGACGAAGGGGGGGGGGGCCAGGAAAACATCGCACCCCTTTCATATGGGGCTTCTTGTAAGGGGAGTGGGGGTTCTGTTATCGCGGCCGCTCTTTGGTGGGAGACTGAACCTAATTGGGAATTCGGCGGGTGGGTTTATTTTTCCGGGGGGGGGTGTCCACTCCCCAATTTTACCCACTGTTTCTCTCCGTTAAAAAAGGAACTCGTGTCTCCTTTTACCTGTTCCCCATTTTCCTCCCCTGCAACTGGGGGGGGGGGGTCGGGAGTCTGTGCTTTAAGGTAATGGAATAAGGCTTCGTATTTTTGGGGGGGGGCTGTCCACTGGAGGGAGGCAGGTGGGTCACCCAGGAGCAAGGGGGGGGGGCTTCCTTTACTTTAACATAAAAGTGGAAGAGCTGTGGGGAGGAGACTTTATTGCAGCAGGCAGGTGTTTCATTTTGGGGGTGACTTAATAGGGAAGCTGGAGGTTCCCCCCTTCGTATTAATTCCCCCCCCATCTATAGACCAGCGAACCTCCATTTCTTTCGTGGTGATGGTCTGATCTGTGTGTGCCCCCCCCCGGAAAAGGGAGAATTGTGGGGTTCTGTGCTTTAATGCAATGGGAGGTTATGTACAACGGATAGCAGCTGGAGGAGGGCCCAGTTAGGAAGTTAGGAAGTGTATATTTCTGCATTGCAGACGGTTGGACTGGATGATCTCAGGGTTCCCTTCCGACTCTACAATCCTAGGTCTCCCTTGGAAGGCTATAGACTCTCCATCCTTGGAGATTTTTAAGCGGAGGTTGGATGGCCATCCGTCATGGATGCTTTAGCTGAGATTCCTGCATTGCAAGGGGGTTGGATTGGATGACCTCTGGGGGTCCCAAACTGCTGCCTTAATGTGCTCCTTCCTTTTTCCTCTCCCCTCCCCAGCACACCCTGGACCCCACTGCTCTCCATGAACATCAGGGCGTGAGGCTGTTATAAGGCACTTGGCTTCCCCTCTCTCCTGCGCCCCTTGACCGCTTCCACCATGGATCAAGACTACGAAAGACGCCTACTCCGCCAAATCAACATCCAGAATGAAAACATGATGCCTTGTGTAAGTCTTGCAAAACACTACTAAACTGTGTTGTTGTCATTTAGTCGTGTCCGCCTCTTCGTGACCCCATGGACCAGAGCATGCCAGGCCCTCCTGTCTTCCACTGCCTCCCGCAGTTTGGTCAAACTCATGCTGGTAGCTTCGAGAACACTGTCCCACCATCTCGTCCTCCGTCGTCCCCTTCTCCCTGTGCCCTCCATCTTTCCCAACATCGGGGTCTTTTCCAGGGAGTCTTCTCTTCTCCTGAGGTGGCCAAAGTCTTGGAGCCTCAGCTTCAGGATCTGTCCTTCCAGTGAGCACTCAGGGCTGATTTCCTTCAGAATGGATCAGTTTGATCTTCTTGCAGTCCATGGGACTCTCAAGAGTCTCCTCCAGCACCAGAATTCAAAATACTAAACCGTAGGTTACGTAAAATGCAATCCTGGTAACAAGACACACAACCTAGCAGGCTGTTTTTGGGCTATGTAACTTCTGTTTCAAACACAATTCAACATATAATATCTCACAGTGCGTAATTCCATAGACCAACACATCGTATGCAAACAGAACACGTCCTGAGAAATCGAAGTGCAATGGATGGTCAGGAGATAAAAGTCCATTCAGTTCCTAAATTGGCATAATGGCAATAATCACAATATGGTATGCTTACCTTACCTTACCTTAACTTAATTTATGGTGTTGCCCTAGAATAGGCATAAGCAAACTCGGCCCTCCAGATGTTTTTGGACTACAATTCCCATCATCCCTGACCACTGGTCCTGTTAGCTAGGGATGATGGGAGTTGTAGTCCCAGAACATCTGGAGGCCGAGTTTGCCTATGGCTGCCCTGGAAGTCTTCCTAGAAAACCTCTGAACCAGTTTTTGCCTAGCTGAAAATGTGGTGTCTCTGAGCTCTGATAACGCAACTTTTCCGCTGTGCTTTATTAGAAGCAGAAAAGCAATCGTTTCCTTAATAACAATTTAAACTATTTATTTAACTGAAACAATAACGTTATAGCATATGTATCCATGTTTGTTAACGGATGTGGTTAAACAATAAAAAAACAACAACTGAGTTTCAGCAGACAAAATCTTATTTCCTGATGAATAGCCTTCGGACTGTAATGTAACTTAAACAGAAAACCTTTAGAAAGATTTTTCCTTCCAAAAAAAATCTGATTTTTGAAAAAAATCAATTTAAAACAAAAAAAATCATTGATTTTTATCCACCCTGGGCGCCACAGAATGGAGGGAAAGAGGAAGAACCTACTAGTTTCTCAGAGGGCAGGTGTTGGGGTGTATGGGTTAGAAAAGCAGTAAATCTAAAAGCTTAAAGAAACTCCGTTCCAAGTTGAAACGACGGTGGTCTGTCTTCTGATGACGGGGGCGTGTTTCTCTGTTGCCTCATTTCTTGACCCGACACCCACAAATTGCAGGTTGCCGACATGAGGAGGACCCTGACGCCTTCGAATTCCCCCGTGTCGTCTCCCAGCAAGCACGGCGACAGGTTCATCCCATCCCGAGCTGGGGCAAATTGGAGCATCAGTTTCCACAGGATAAACGTGAGCGTCACAAGAAAGCCCCCTTGGCTGTTTGGGTTTTTTTTACAGTGGTACCTTGGTTCCCAAACTTAATCCGTTCTGGATACTATTGTATTTATTTTATAGTACGGTACATTGATTGATTAGGGACGTGGGTTTGCTGTACTATTGCAGACACGTGGTGTAACATATGTGTTTGCCTTGTACATTTATGAACATTTATACGTATATGGGACGCGGGAGGCACTGTGGGTTAAACCACAGAGCCTAGGGCTTGCCGATCAGAAGGTCAGCGGTTCGAATCCCCGCAACGGGGTGAGCTCCCTTTGCTCAGTCCCTGCTCCTCCCAACCTAGCAGTTCGAAAGCATGCCAGTGCAAGTAGATCAATAGGTACCGCTCCGGCGGGAAGGTAAACGGCGTTTCCGTGCGCTGCTCTGGTTCGCCAGAAGCGGCTTAGTCCTGCTGGCCACATGACCCGGAAGCTGTACGCCGGCTCCCTCGGCCTGTAAAGTGAGATGAGCGCCGCAACCCCAGAAAAATGATTTGCACCATGACAAGCCCTCATTTTCTACGCTTCACAGGAAAACGAAAAGTCCCCGAGTCAAAACAGAAAAGCAAAGGATGCGACTTCAGACAATGGCAAAGGTAGACCTGAACACTTGCCTCTTAAAAATTATTATTATTATTATTATAATTATTATTATTATTATGCCTCTGTGTTCTGTGTTTGGGTAGACTGCAAGGTTTATTTCCGTTCAGCGAAAAGAGGAGGGTCGCTCAAAGCAAAATAACTGCCGTGTTGTTTTGGCTTAGCTTTCACACACTGCAGTCCATGTCATCAGGTTATGCCATAATAGATTTCTGAGTGTCTATAAAGAGTCCTTGTTGGTTCACCACCAGCCCACAAAAGACTATCTTTTAGTACTGCCTCTCCTCATTGACTCGGTACTCCTGTTTGCTGCAGTTGTAACTATTTTCCACCTTCCCCTTTCGACTCTCGGGCACCCTATCTGCATAAAATTCCAAAATATAGATGCGCTTTTACCCTCGCAAGATCGAATGTAATTGCCCTTGGCTGGACTCGATTCCAACAGATCCCACATGAAAAACGCTTCTTTCCCTGCGGAGATGGCAGTCCCGAATCGGTGGCGCATACCCTTCTGGCTTGCCCTCTTTATAAAGGCTTGAGGAATGAGGTTATCACCCCTCTTTGATTGTTGGACTACAATGGAACTTAAATAGAAAATTTTCAGAAAGATTTTTCCTCCAAAAGCATTTTGTCTTAAAAATCCGATTCAAATTTAAAAATTCTGAGTTAATTTTTTAAAAAATCCGATGTAAATAAAATCCAATTTTTATTATTATAATTTTTAAAAAATCATTGACCCTGATTCTTTGCATTAGTAAATGCTTTTGTCGCGTAAACGTATACCCTTGTGTCCAGATTATGGTGGTTTAAAAAGCCTCTTTAAGCAAAGAAAAGGCCTTGCTTTTGTGTTTTTATTTTAATTTTAAACGAGGCTTGGCTTCAAGGTCTCCGCTTCTCTCAACCCCGCAGATGGCCTTGCGTACTCAGCCTTGCTAAAGAACGAGCTCTTGGGGGCCGGAATCGAGAAGGTGCAAGACCCCCAGACGGAAGACAGGAGGCTCCAGCCCTCCACGCCGGAAAAAAAGAGCCTTTTCACGGTATTTGTTTTTTTCATTTCGTCCGCTGACTCTGAAGGGGCTCACCCTTCGCTCGAAAACGCTCCCAGGCAGTCCAGTGTACAGTTCCGGACATGACCTGTAGCCTTATTGGAGTTCACCGATTGGGTCTGCGTTGCTCCGGGACAGGAGGAAGGAAGTCAAATGACGCCGAGGTTGATTCCAAGAAAGAGTTTATTCTGCTCTCCGGATAGCAGAAGGCACTTGCGTGATCAGGTCCACAGCAAGTCCAAAGAAATGACAAGTTTCACGCAGTATATATATCCTCCAGGCACCCTCTCCCTCCTTCCCATATAAATCCATCCACGTCAGCCTATGTACGCAGGTTGACATCACATACGGTGACTGGGGGCGGTCGCCGAGACCATATAACACCAGTCCCGAAAGACTTACATTGGCTCCCAGTACGTTTCCGAGCACAATTCAAAGTGTTGGTGCTGACCTTCAACGCCTTAAATGGCCCAGTAGACCTGAAGGTTCCCTGTAACCTCACTTCTCGCAAGGAAGGAACTGCCAGAAGGCCATCAGGAGATGGACCCAGGTGTCCGGGCTGGACGATGGGGGTGGATGCGCTCCTTCAGGTATACTGGGCCATTTAGGGCTTTAAAGCTCAGCACCAACACTTTGAATTGTGCTCGGAAACGTCCTGGGAGCCAATGCAGGTCTTTCAAGACCAGTGTTATTATTATTGAACCCTTTGCTCATCACTCAAGGCCCTTCGTGGGCTATTTGATGGAGGTGCGTAGTGTATCAACAGGTCCTTCTCAGTGGTGGCTCCCTGCTTGCAGACAGCCATCCCTGGAGAGGCACGCCATGGTTGCCCTCATATCTTTATAGGTGCCAGGCCCAAAAAAAAGAAAATAAATTCCTTTTCCGCCAGGGTTTTGGAATTTAATAATCTGTGGTTCCCTTCTGTGGGTGCGGTGCCTTAGCGCTGCCTGTTTAATAATATGGGTTTTTTATTCCTTTAGAACAGTTTGAGCTTTATGTTGGGTTTAATGTGTGTGCTGCCTTCTCGCCCGTCCAGTACTCCCTCACCACGAAACGCTCCAGCCCGGACGACGGCAACGAGGTCTCCCCCTATTCGCTCTCGCCCGTCAGCAACAAAAGGTTTGGGCTCCCTTTTTAGCGAAGTGTTTTAGGAAACACAACAATGCAGGGTGAAGGTTTTCCTGCAGGTGGTGCTATAAGAAAAATACTGCTCCTTTTCCCTTTATGGGGTACCCAAGAGCCTGTATAGAGTCCTTAAGTAGGTTCCCTTTCTAATTGAGGTTTCCCAGGAACTATCCCAAGGGATGCGGGTGGCGCTGTGGGTTAAACCACAGAGCCTAGGGCTTGCTGATCAGAAGGTCGGCAGTTCGAATCCCCGCAATGACGGGGTGAGCTCCCGTTGCTCGGTCCCAGCTCCTGCCAACCTAGCAGTTCGAAAGCACGTCAAAGCGCAAGTAGATAAATAGGTACCACTCCGGTGGGAAGGTAAATGGCGTTTCCGTGCGCTGCTCTGGTTCGCCAGAAGCGGCTTAGTCCTGCTGGCCACATGACTGTGGCTTAGCGGTATATATAGCCAAACCACCGACTCTGCAGCCGCCCGGTTTGAAAGAGAAAATGATTTAGGCCGATTTGATTTAGATCGATTTGATTTAAATCAAATCCACCCTGTTTGGAGGGAATAATAATGCTTCCTCCTTCTTCACACCTCCTTCTTCCTCTTCCCCAATTTCCCATGCGGCCGAAACAGCCAAAAGCTGCTACGGTCTCCTCGGAAGCCCACGAGGAAAATCTCCAAGATCCCCTTCAAAGTATTAGATGCCCCGGAACTGCAAGACGACTTCTACCTAAACCTGGTCGACTGGTCGTCCCTTAACGTTCTCAGCGTCGGGCTCGGGACTTGTGTCTACCTGTGGAGTGCCTGTACCAGTCAGGTAAAGTCAAGTGTGTGTGTGTGTGTGTGTGTGTGTGTGTCCGTGTGTCCGTGTGTCCTTCCTTCTTATTTTCTTACGTTACAACCAGGGCCAGATTTAGGTTTGATGGGGCCCTTTCTATGTCCAGCTGTCCTTTGTCAACAACAAATTGCCGCTGCTTTTCGTGTTGAATATATGCTATATGGTCATTTATGGACCTAATAGGTATCACAAGCCATTTGCACATCACAAAATAGGTATTTTATCAAAGCAATTGTTGAACTGAAATACAAGAGGTATATCAATAGTGAAATGCAATTAAGAAGAATTGCCGCTGTTCTTTTGTGTTGAATATATGCTATATGGTCATTTATGGACCTAATAGGTATCTCAAGCCATTTGCGCATGTTGCCCTGCAACCGGTCCATGCAGAATGTAGGCACCCTATATATAGAAAGGAACAAACCAGTGATATTTTAGGGAGCAGGCGGGGCCCATGACTTACATCATAGGAGCCTACACAACACAAAACACTGTTGCTGTATGTAAGTTTTATTTTATTTGTTTCTTATCTTATATTTTGGAAATGTACACCCAGTTGTTTTTTTCCTTTAATTTTTTTGGGGGCCCCCAAGAGAGTGGGGCCCTGAGCTATAGCTTGTTTAGCTTATGCGTTAATCCGGCACTGATTACGAAACAAACAAAAAAACAGGAAGAAAAACTCGCCCTTTCTAGAGACATGGTGTTGGATAACATTCACCTTTGCCTTCCTCTCGCCTCTTTCGAATTGACCTCTTAACGGGAAGCCCGGCAAAATCTTCCAGCCTTTGCTCGAGTCTGCCTGTTCCTTCTCTGCCTGAGTCCCTGCTCCAGAGGCTTTGTAGAGGGAGCGTGTCCCCAAATAGCGACTCCTGCCTACAAATTGAGGGTTCTTCCCAATAGCAGATGAACTCTGCGCAGCGTATATATATATACACACAGTGGAACCGCGGTCGTCAAACGTAATCCGTTCTGGAAGACCGTTCGACTTCCGAACGTCCGACAACCGAGGCACAATGGGTGGCCAGAAGATTCCAGTGAGGAAATCGAGAAAGGCGCCTTGGGAGTCGTTCGACTTCCGAGGCACGTTCGAAAACAGCAGCAATTACTTCTGGGTTTCCAGCATTTGAAAACCGAAACATTCAGCTCCCGAGACGCTCGAAAACTGAGGTTCCACTATATATATATTTTAATCAAACCTGCTTAGGTGCGAAAGTGTTCTTCCCCTTTTTAATTTTCAAAAATAAAGGAAAGAGGCGTTTCTAGCAGTTGGTGGAGCTGTGGGGTAAACCACAGAGCCTAGGGCTTGCCGATCAGAAGGTTGGCGTTTCGAATCCCCGCAATGACGGGGTGAGCTCCCATTGCTCGGTCCCTGCTCCTGCCAACCTAGCAGTTCGAAAGCATGTCAAAGCACAAGTAGATCAATAGGTACCACTCCGGCGGGAAGGTAAACGGTGTTTCCGTGCGCTGCTCTGGTTCGCCAGAAGCGGATTAGTCCTGCTGGCCACATGACCTGGAAGCTGTACGCCGGCTCCCTCGGCCAGTAAAGCGAGATGATTTTAATTTTACCCTTTAATTTTACCTTTAGCAGTTCGTGGGCCGTTGCCCAGATCCAGCAGGCAGGCTCTTATGTATAATGAAACTCTTGTTATTATTATTACGGTCTTATGTTTCCTTGCTGGGGACAAGGCTTCTTGTGGGAGGCCTACGACGTCAACGGCCTCTCCTCCTTTCCCTCCCCGTGCCCTTTCCTTTTCTCATTCTTTCTTCCCCGTCTCCCATCTTTCTCCCAAGGTGACCCGGCTGTGCGACCTCTCCGTGGAAGGCGATTCCGTTACCTCCGTCGGGTGGTCAGAGCGGGTGAGTACGCCGTCGGGTTTCCGCCGAAGTGCAGCGGTGGCGAATGGCAGGCAGGGCTGCGATGGCGAGGCTGAGGGGGGGGGGACCCTTTGTCCCAGGGCTGAATGTGGCCCTCCAAAGCTTTCCACCTGGCCCTCGGAGGTTCTCACCCTTGCATCCCTTCTCTGGCATAATGGGGACCTGCCAAAGCTAGATGGATTTCCGGCAAAATTTCTACGATCTCTGCTGCAGGTTACCCAACTGTGTCCCCAACTCCATACTTCTGTTAGAAGCTGGTGAATGCCCAATTTCAACTAGAGCATTTTGGTCTGCCCTAAAACATTGGCTCAGGATTTCAGTGTTTGATATAGGAAAGGGTTTGTACCAACACCTGACCAACGAGGAATTTGTCAGCAGTTGACAGAAAACCATGGCTAAAAAAGCCACCTCTATTGGTCTGTCTCCCCCCCCCCCCAACTGTATTACCTGGGTTATGAAGGTGCCCTAAAGACGTTAAAGCAAAGATTATGGGATACTGCACACAGTGACTTGCGATCTCGATCACACGCAGTCTGTAGTCCGCTGGCAGTAGGAGTACAATATGGGCATGTCTTTAAGTTAACACCTTACATTAAAAACCTGACAGTACCAAACTATCGAAAGCTTTTCACCAAAGCCAGACTAAACGTCTTTCCTTCTGCAGTGTTGAGAGGAGTTCCCTACCAGGACAGACTTTGCTCGTGTGCTCAAGACATCGATTCCATAAAACATATTTCGCTGCACTGTGCAAAATACGAGCAAGCCAGGGCTGAACTGATATTCCCTTTGCTGGTACCTTTCCTGGGAAAATCAGAGGCTCGCTATGTCAGGTTCCTATTGGAAGACCGGACAAACGCTAGAACATTAGCAGTGGCCAAGTTTTTATTGGCGGTTGCAATAACAGATAACCCCTATATTCTGAACAAAATGCTTGTTTAACCTGGAGGTAGGCTGTCGGAATTGTGCATTGCTTTGTAATGATTTGTTGGGTCTCTGGGCCGTAATAAAGATTGATGATGATGATGCATCCCTTCTCCCCGATTAGGGCAACTTGGTGGCGGTCGGGACCCACAAGGGCTTTGTACAGATCTGGGACGCCGGAGCCGGCAAGAAGCTCTCCATGCTGGAAGGACACACAGCCAGAGTAGGTAAGGAAATCCTCCGGAAAAACAATCTCTCAAAGGACCTGTTGAGGGCATTTTACCATTGCACTGTGGAGAGCGTATTAACTTATGGTCTGTGCGTGTGGTTTGGGAGCTGCACGGCCAGGGAAAAAACAATGCTGTCCAGGGTTGTAAAGACTGCAGAGAGAATAATTGGGTGCGCTCTTCCCACCTTGGATCAAATCTATGCTGCCAGGTGCCGGAAGAAAGCGGCAGAGATAGCGCAGGATAGTGCGCACCCCGGAAATGATCTCTTTCAGCTTCTGCCTTCTGGAAGAAGGTATATAGGGTTATAAAGACCAGGACTAGCCGCCTGAGAAACAGTTTCTACGCAAAAGCAATTCTGGTTCTAAACGCAGCATAAGGGGTCTCTATAGTATAGTGTATTTTAAAATGGGGTTTCAGAGTTTTTAGGGGGGGTTGAATGTTTTATGTAGTTTTGTAGTAGTTTTACTACAAAATTTTACAACCTTACAGTCTTCAAATAAAAACATCTTGGAGGTCCCGGGCCACAGAGAGGTTAGGCTGGCCTCAACCAGAGCCAGGGCTTTTTCGGCTGTGGCTCCAATCTGGTGGAACGCTCTGTCTCAAGAGACTAGGGCCCTGCGGGACTTGACATCTTTCCGCAGGGCCTGCAAGACAGAGCTGTTCCACCAGGCCTTTGGCCAGGGCACAGCCTGACTCCCTGCTTTTGCAATCTTCACAGAACTTTAGCCCAATGGTTGCCATCAATTTGATTTGAATTAATTTTATAATGAAATGATTGTAGAATGTTGTACTATCTTATTGTTGTTAGCCGCCCTGAGCCCGGCTTCGGCTGGGGAGGGCGGGATGTAAATAAAATTTATTATTATTATTATTATTATTATTATTATTATTATTATTATTATTCTCAATGCTCCAGGTGCCCTGGCGTGGAACGCGGACCAACTCTCTTCCGGCAGCCGGGACCGGATGATCCTGCAGAGAGATATCCGAACGCCCCCCCTTCAGTCCGAGCGCCGCCTCCAAGGCCACAGGCAGGAGGTCTGCGGGCTCAAGTGGTCGACCGACCACCAGCTCCTCGCGTCCGGCGGGAACGACAACAAGGTAATAATAATAATAATAAATTTTATTTATACTCCGCCCTCCCCAGCCGAGACCGGGCTCAGGGCGGCTAACAACCAACAATAAAAACAAGTTGATTAAAATACAATTTGAAAGATTAAGATACAACATTAAAACAATTAGGGTGCAATCTCTTCGTAGGAGGAGAAAGGAAAAAGAAAGAGGGGGAGGGAATCAAACTGATTCTAAGCCAAAGGCCAGGCGGAACAACTCTGTCTTACAGGCCCTGCGGAAAGAGATCAGATCCCGCAGGGCCCTGATCTCAAGGGACAGAGCGTTCCACCAGGCCGGAGCCAGTGTTGAGAAGGCCCTGGCTCTGGTTGAGGCTAATCCACAGGGCGGACGCCACCACCGAGAAGGCCCTCTGCCTGGTTCCCTGTAACCTCACTTCTTGCAAGGAGGGAACTGCCAGAAGGCCCTTGGAGCTGGACCTGAGTATCCAGGTAGAACAATGGGGGTGGAGTTGCTCCTTCAGGGATACTGGGCTGTTTAGGGCTTTAAAGGTCAGTACCAACATTTTGAATTGTGCTCGGAAACGTCCAGGGAGCCAATGTAGGTCTTTCTGGTGTTATGTGGTCTCGGCGGCCGCTCCCAGTCCCCAGTCTAGCTGCCACATTCTGGATTAGTTGTAGTTCCTGGTCCCCATCAAAGGCAGCCCCACGGAGAGCGCATGGCAGTAGTCTAAGCAGGAGATAACCAGAGCATGCACCCCTCTGGCCAGACAGTCTGCGGGCAGGGAGGGTCTCAGACAAAACTCTAGTTCTGTCACCCCCTGCCCGAAAAACGGGGCTGCCGGTGACGACCCCCTCTCCCTCCCTCGCAGCTCCTCGTGTGGAACCACTCCAGCCTCAGCCCAGTCCAGCAGTACACAGAGCACCTTGCAGCCGTCAAGGCGATCGCCTGGTCCCCTCACCAGCACGGGCTGCTGGCTTCCGGCGGCGGGACGGCGGACCGCTGTATACGTTTCTGGAACACGCTGACCGGACAGCCTCTGCAGTGCATTGACACCGGGTCGCAAGTCTGCAACCTCGCCTGGTCCAAGCACGCCAACGAGCTGGTAAAGGAGTCCTCGTTTCCTGTGTGCTTCCCCCTATACTTTGCCTGCCCATCCCCTGGAGGGCTGGCACTTTATTTTCCTAGTTACTTTAAGGTAAAGAGACCCCTGCCCATTAGGTTCAGTCGTGACCAACTCTGGGGTTGCGGCACTCATCTCGCTTTACTGGCCGAGGGAGCCGGCGTACAGCTTCCGGGTCATGTGGCCAGCAGGACTGAGCCGCTTCTGGCGAACCAGAGCAGCGCACGGAAACGCCGTTTACCTTCCCGCCAGAGCGCTACCTATTTATCTACTAGCACTTTGACGTGCTTTCGAACTGCTAGGTTGGCAGGAGCAGGGACCGAGCAACGGGAGCTCACCCCGTCCATCGCAGGGATTCGAACTGCCAACCTTCTGATCGGCAAGTCCTAGGCTCTGTGGTTTAACCCACAGCGCCACCTGCGTCCCCCTAGTAACTTACGCGCGTTTATTTGGCAGTTTGCTTTACAGATGCCCCGGCTCCATCTGGCACAGGGGTAATACTGCCTCTGCTTCCTCGCCAGGGCCTGTGGCCAATACAGCTTGTTCCTCCTCTGTGCTTTCCAACATCACAATGTTTGCCTGGTGATACTCCTCCTTCTTCTCTCTCTCTGTGTCTTCTTCTGCGATCCCTCGTAGCCGAGTAAGATTGTCTTCCAAAACAGGGTTTTAGCAGTGAGTCCATAAGTGGCTGAGGAGGCCAATTCTGGATCCACACATCCTTCCACAGTGGGGACATAGGTTTCCGGGCGGGAGTTGATCCCAGTGAGGGTTTGCCAAGCATGCCTTCCTCTTAGCACGTTTCTCCCTTGCGTCCTGAGTTCGAGTGTCTTCAAAGCCCACGACACCTTTGGTCAAGGCTGTTCTCCAACTGGAGCGCTTGCAGGCCAGTGTTTCCCAGTTGTCGGTGTTTATACTACATTTTAGATTTGTCTTGAGAGAGTCTTTGAACCTCTTTTGTTGTCCATCATCATTACACTTTCCATTCTTAAGTTCGGAATAGAGTACAGTGGTACCTCGGGTTACATACGCTTCAGGTTACACACTCTACTAAGCCAGAAATAGTGCTTCAGGTTAAGAACTTTGCTTCAGGATAAGAACAGAAATCATGCTCCGGTGGCGTGGCAGCAGCAGGAGGCCCCATTAGCTAAAGTGGTGCTTCAGGTCAAGAACAGTTTCAGGTTAAGAACGGACCTCCGGAACGAATTAAGTTCTTAACCCGAGGTACCAATGTAGTTGCTTTGGAAGACGATCATCTGGCATCTGCACAACATGACCCCTCCAATGAAGTTGATGTTGAAGAATCATCGCTTTGACACTGTCAATCTTTGCTTCTTCCAGTACGCTGGCCTTAGTTCACCTGTCTTCCCAGGTGATGCGTAAAAATTTCCAGAGACACCGTTGATGGAATCTTTCGAGGAGTTGTTGACCCAACAGCATTACGCTTTCCATTTTTAAGTTCACATACTCATCTCTCTCTCTTTTTCTCTCTAGGTGAGCACTCACGGATACTCTCAGAACCAGATCCTCGTCTGGAAATATCCGTCCTTGACTCAAGTCGCAAAGCTAACCGGGCATTCTTACAGAGTCCTCTACCTGGTGAGTAACTGCCTCCCCAAAAATAAACCCCTCTCTGTAACCTGCCTTTTTGTTCTGTTGCCTATGCATGCATTGTTGTTGTAGTTCGTTGGTTTTCTGTTTTCCTTCGTTCTAGGGTATTTTGAATGCGAAAGCAGCTCCAAAATCTGAGGCTGAGTGGGTAGCTTTTTGGGGGGGGGAGGGGTCCATCCTTTGCAGCAACCTCCCTCCTTCCCAGAAACATTCCCTGCCAGGGATCTGTTCCCAAAGCAAAGGGAAGGATTGAACTCTGATTAATAAGAATGCACACAGAGGCTTGAACCAGCAAGACTCTGGGAAGGGTCCGTATAATAATCTCTGTCTCCACCCTTGGGCCCAGGTCGTTTTATTCACAAAAGAACTTTTTACAGAGTGTTCGTAAGAACCAATCAGATTTCTTCTGAGCATTTCAAGAAACCCCACGTGGGGACAAAGTTAAACTACCAAAACTAATTAAGCACAGGGTAAACTGTGGGTTAAACCACAGAGCCTAGGGCTTGCCGATCAGAAGGTCTGCAGTTCGAATCCCCACGACGGGGTGGGCTCCCATTGCTCGGTCCCTGCTCCTGCCCACCTAGCAGTTCGAAAGCACGTCAAAGTGCAAGTAGATAACTAGGTACCGCTCCGGCGGGAAGGTAAACGGCGTTTCTGTGCGCTGCTCTGGTTCGCCAGAAGCAGCTTCGTCCTGCTGGTCACATGACCCGGAAGCTGTACGCCGGCTCCCTCGGCCAATAAAGCGAGATGAGCGCCGCAACCCCAGAGTCGGCCACAACTGGACCTGCAGGGAATTAGGATATGCAAAATGAACCATGGAAAGAGAAGAAGGGAAGTCATTTATATTTTAAGGAAGTTTAAATGTGTATTCTAAATTGCAGTACAGAAAATTTAATACGTATATAGTGCTTTTTTTCTTTGAAATGAGGCCAAGCTTAGATTCACAAAATGATTAGGGATATGCGTCTCTGCAGAAAAGCTTTATGCAGAATCAGACCATTGTGCCCACCTGTCCCCGTATCGTCTGCCCTGGCTGGCAATGGCTTTCCGGGGTTTCAGGCGGGGGGGGGGGGCGTTCCCCAAAATCTAAAGTTAAGGTGTTAGTCCTCATGGGCTTGAATGGGGAGAGCCTGATTTCCACGACGTGCTCTGCCACTGACCCCGCTCCTTCCCTTCTGCAGGCAATGTCACCCGACGGAGAGGCCATCGTGACGGGCGCCGGGGACGAGACGCTGAGGTTTTGGAACGTCTTCAGCAAAACCCGCTCCACCAAGGTAATGGAGATAAGGCCATCTATTACGCCTTCGTGGACTGAGAAGAGGAGAAGGCTTTGTTTATTCAGCTACTTCGTGTTATACAGTGGTGCCTCGCAAGACGAAATTAATTTGTTCCGCAAGTTTTGTCGTCTTGCGATTTTTTTTGTCTTGCGAAGCACGGTGTCGGGAAAGTTTTGGAAAAGCTTCAAAAATCACCAAAGTCTTCAAAAACCTCAAAAAAGGCTACCACACCGTGTTCTATGACTTGCTCCTCGAAGTCAAGTCGCAACTGTATTAACGGTGTTAAGAAAAAGGAAACAAACTTGCAAGACGTTTCCGTCTTGCGAAGCAAGCCCATAGGGAAAATCATCTTGCGAAGCAGCTCAAAAAATAAAAAACCCTTTCGTCTAGCGAGTTTTTTGTCTTGCGAGGCATTCGTCTTGCGAGGTACCACTGTACAGCTATACAGCTCAAGCTAAGGCATTTTAGCTAATGAATCCTCAAAGAAAGAATTTTTGGAAGTTTTTGGGGGGGCTAGTTGGGGTGACTATAGGGACGCGGGTGGCGCTGTGGGTAAAAGCCTCAGCGCCTAAGGCTTGCCGATCGAAAGGTCGCGGTTCGAATCCCCGCGGTGGGGTGTGCTCCCGTTGCTCGGTCCCAGCGCCTGCCAACCTAGCAGTTCGAAAGCACCCCCGGGTGCAAGTAGATAAATAGGGACCGCTTTCTAGCGGGAAGGTAAACGGCGTTTCCGTGTGCGGCTCTGGCTCGCCAGAGCAGCGATGTCACGCTGGCCACGTGACCCGGAAGTGTCTGCGGACAGCGCTGGCCCCCGGCCTATAGAGTGAGATGGGCGCACAACCCCAGAGTCTGGCAAGACTGGCCCGTACGGGCAGGGGTACCTTTACCTTTAGTTGGGGTGACTACACAGTCAGTTTTGGGTAACCTGTCCCTTCAGACGAGCATCCTCTCGTCCCAAGCCCTTGGCCACGAGTCGCAGAGGGAACGCGCCGCGCCCGCTAACCATCCCTTCTCCTTCCTTTCAGGAGTCCGTGTCGGTCCTTAACCTCTTCACCAGGATACGGTAGAAAAGAAAACGGGGCCACAGAACAAGAGACTGTGCTTTGGGGTGGAGAACCACTAAACTGGCCTGCATGGGACCTCGGGCCGTCATCTCGGGGTGGGGGGGGCAGGGAGGGAGTGGGGCGATGTGTCAAAAAAAAGAAGAGATATTCAGAGGTTGGGGGGGGGACCCTCAAAAGATCCTTTATTAAATATCTGAGTGTGAATGTTATCGGATGTTATTTGTGAGGGAACATCTGGACCAATAACTATAAGAGTAACTATAAGATGTATATCTTGGGGCCTGTTTTTCAAAAAGACAGGAATGAGGTTGTTTCAATCCTGAGGGGGGGGGTGCACTTGTCAGACGCAGCCGAAATGCCTGCTCTTGTTTTCCCTCCCCCTCCACTTTCCCCCCCCCCCGTCTCTTTTGCTCTGGGGCGAAACCAGCACTTGTGAGCGTGCGGGAAGAGACTAGTGCCCGTGATTTTAAAAAGCAACAAACACGGAGGCACGATTACCCGGTGCTCTTATTCGTGCGCCCCCCCCCCATGCATCTGGGATGCTTTTGCCCAGAAATAACAATGCCTCCCTACCCAAATCGCTGCTCAGGGGTGGCGGATGCAGTCTAGCAACTCATCCTTGCTAAAAAAACCAAAAAAAAATTCATCGCTTGCAAGATCACTTGTCTGGAGGAGGCATTCTGTCCTCAGAGCGGCGGGGGAAAGCCTCTTAAATCCAGACCAGGGTGGAACTGGCAGCCGCTTCCAGCTGTTGCATCAGCGGTCAGGAACGGCAGGAGACGGGAAACCCGGGAACTTAAGAGGGAGGCTCGGCGAATCGCCATTCCCACCTGCGTGCAAGAGGTTGGTTGTTCGTAGAAGAGGCGCCCTCTTTCTGAGAACGGGGAAGACCTCTTCTCGGGTCAGGGATGCGGGAAACCTGTTGGATTCCCGACTCCCAGTTGTTACGGGCGCCGGGAGCGCAGCCCCGCGAGGCTGAGCCTTCGGCTCTGCAAGCTTCTGGATCTTGGAGGGGTTTTTAAACCCCGGAATCCCAGCGGGAGTGCCGAGTGCAAGTAGCGCAGAGCCATCGATGGGCTGACGTCTGAGCAAGCATCCCAGTGAAAAATCTCTGTCGTCTTTTCCTCTCTCCTCCATCTCTCTCGTCTGCCTCTGTTAAGGGAGTGCGCCATGTTGAGTTCGTGCGCCCTGCGGTTAGACAGCGATCTTGAGCTTCGCACCGCTCTTGCGGAGCGGTCGCTGTCGGGCTGTTCTGAAAAACTGGGGCGCCCGCCTTCGAACAAATACCCCCTGTGTGTTTGTGTGTCTGTGCACGTCTGTCGATTCGATTTGGCAAAGAGGCGATTTACAACGAGCGGGGGGGGGGGGGAGAGACCTTGCAAGTTCGGATTTTTCCCACGCAGCGCCTTCGGGCCGCAAGTTGGCGAACGTTCTGAGAATTAATATTCGGGACAGCACTTTTTCTCTACCCCCCAAAACTCCCCTTCCTGCCGGCAAGAGGTAAAACGCGGCTACCTTTGTAAACAATACCTTGGGGGGGAATTCAGTGTATCTGGCATTAAAAGGACATGTGGATTTCAAAAGCGGCCTTCGCCCCCAGCGTGTGGTGTTTTTCGAAAGCTTTGCTGGGGGATGGGGGAGTTTTCAGGCGCTTATTCTCTCTGCTTCCCCCTCCCACCTGTCCCCTCCTCAAATTCCTGTGATCCGGTGCTCCCCCTTGTAAGGCGTGGGTGGGGAATGTTGCATATTCACACCCCAGCTTGTGAATTGCGCCTACCCATAGCTGTCAACTTACAGATTTGAAAATAAGGGACCAGCGGCCTCGAAAATAAGGGATCAGCAGCCAAAATAAGGGATTTTAAGAGCACAGGTATGTTCGACTTCTGAGCCCTTCCGAGCCAAAGGCAGAAAGCCCAGCCAGCAGCCCAACGAAGCCTCAAGCGGTGGTTCCCACGGCGCAGCAACCCGGCAAAGGGGATGCAGCAAGGAAAACCACCATCACCTCTCCGCTGGGAAGCGCTGAGCAAAGGCGAGTCCCCAGGCAACGCAGCCGGTTTGATTGGCACAAGGCATGCAAGCTCCACCCCCCAGTCGTTCTTAGACTCCTTATTGGGTGAGCAACGCAGCCAAGCAACACAGTTGGAGCCTCCCTCCTCCCTGGCTGGCAGGGAGGGAGGGAGAGGAGCTGCTTCCTTTGAAACCCGGGAAATTGAAGGGACATCATCAATAAGGGACAGCAGCGGGACGCAGAGCTGGGATAAGGGACTGTCCCGCCAAATAAGGGACGCTTGACAGCTATGCGCCTACCTGTGGCCTCTCTCCTAGGACAGAGATGTGATGTGGTAGGTGGGGCCAGTTGAAAAGTGGGAGGAGCCATGAATAGAATTTAAACCCTCTCCTCTATCTTCCGCCCCCAGAACAAGAGTTCAAAGTTGCTTTCTGCCCTGGGAGGGTGGGGGAGCAAGGAGAACAAGGGGTTTGTGGCCCGGAGAAAGAGGGTGTAGCAGCGGTACCTTGGTTCTCAAACTTAATCCGTTCCAAAACTAAAGCGTTCCAAAACCAAGGGGCTGCTTTCCCCATAGAAAGCAATGCAAAATGGACTAATCCGTTCCAAACTTTTAAGAAACAACCCCTAAAACAGCAATTGAACCGGAATTTTACTATCTAACGAGACCATTGATCCATAGAATTAAAGCAATAATCAGTGTACTCTACAGTGGTACCTCGGGTTACATACGCTTCAGGTTACAGGCTCCGCTAACCCAGAAATAGTGCTTCAGGTTGAGAACTTTGCTTCAGGATGAGAACAGAAATCTTTCTCCGGCGGCGTGGTGACAGCAGGACGCCCCATTAGCTAAAGTGCTTGAGGTTAAGTATGGACCTCCGGAACGAATTAAGTACTTAACCCGAGGTACCACTGTACTGTAAAATAAATAAGACAGTATTCTAGATGATAGAAATCAAAATTATTATTTTTTTCTTCCCTGCACTGATGATAGTCATTGTTTGGATGGGGGGCTTTTATCCATTTCTGCAGTCATGCAATCAGTAGCTGAACTGGGTTCCAAATAGTCACAAAAGCAAAAAAGCCCGCAAAATAAATAGCAAAAACAAAAGTGCCAAACTTAATCCGTTCCGGAAGTCCGTTTGACTTCCGAAATGTTTGGAAACTGAGGCGCGGCTTCTGATTGGCCAGGTGCCCCAAAAACAATAGCCAACAACCACAGCGGACGTTCAGCTTCCGGAAAACATTCAGAAACCGGGACACACGCTTCCGGGTTTTCGGCATTTGGGAACCAAGGCATTTGAGAACCAAGGCGTTTGAGAACCAAGGCACCACTGTACCTGTCAGTGATGCTCCTTTGGAGAGAAGTGGTCATAAGTACCAGCAATCCAGGGCGTGGGGATTGGATACTGCACCAGGAAGGCCATGATCCTGCAACTTTTCTCAGGTCCACTCAACGCGTCTTCGGAGAGCAAGTGGGAGCTAGGGGCTTGCCTAGCTGCACCTACAACGGCTCTTTTGATTTCCACCAAAGGAGAAGATGGAGACATCTCAAGTTCTGCCTTTCCGCTTCGTTTCACTTTGTTGCTGTGTCGGCATCTGTCCGTCTCAGGAGACAATGGAGTTCGCCTCCGGGGGTGAAGCCAAACTGCTGCGTGAGCGGCCCCAAAGTGATTTCCCCGAGGCGCAAGCTTGGGCCGTGTGTCGGGGGGTTCCTGGGCTGCTCAGACAACGAGACCCCCCCTTGGCCTCAAAGATGGGGTCCGAAGGAAAGCAGAGCAAGACATTTGGTACCAGCTTAGTTGCCGCCGGTGACGCTGTGGGTTAAACCACAGAGCCTAGGACTTGCCGATCAGAAGGTCGGTGGTTCGAATCCCCGCAATGACGGGGTGAGCTCCTATTCCTCAGTCCCTGCTCCTGCCAACCTAGCAGTTCGAAAGCACTTCAAAGTGCAAGTAGATAAATAGGTCCCGCTCCGGCGGGAAGGTAAACGGCGTTTCCGTGTGCTGCTCTGGTTCGCCAGAAGCGGCTTAGTCCTGCTGGCCACATGACCCGGAAGCTGTACGCCGGCTCCCTCGGCCAGTAAAGCGAGATGAGCACCGCAACCCCAGAGTTGGCCACGACTGGACCTAATGGCCAGGGGTCCCTTTACCTTTACCTTACCTAGTTGCCAGAAAGAGGCGGACAAGGCGCCATCCAACCGCCTTAGGTTCTCCGCTCCACATTTCTGTAGGGCATGTTCCCCAGCCTTTTCCTTTCCCAGAAACGACCAAGTAATAATAATGAAATAATAATAATTTATTATTTATACCTTGCCCATCTTGCTGGGTTTCCCCAGCCACTCTGGGCGGCTCCCAACAGAATAATAAAAACACGACAAAACGTCAAACATTAAAAGCTTCCCTAAACAGGGCTGCCTTCAGATGTCTTCTAAAAGTCAGGTAGTTGTTTATTTCCTTGACATCTGACGGGAGGGCGTTCCACAGGGCGGGGGCCACCACCGAGAAGGCCCTCTGCCTGGTTCCCTGTAACTTGGCTTCTTGAAGTGAGGGAACCGCCAGAAGGCCCTCGGGAGATGGACCCCGGTGTCCGGGCTGGACGATGGGGGTGGAGATGCTCCTTCAGGTCTACTGGGCCGTTTAGAGCTTTCAAGGTCAACACGAACCCTTTGAATTGTGCCCGAAAACGTCCTGGGAGCCAATGTAGGTCTTTCAGAACCGGTGTTCTATGGTCTCCACTCCCAGCCCCCAGTCTAGCTGCCGCATTCTGGATTAGTTGTAGTTTCCGGGTCACCTTCCAAGGCAGCCCCACATAGAGTGCATTGCAGTAGTCCAAGCGGGAGATAACCAGAGCATGCACCACTCTGGCCAGACAGTCCGCGGACAGGGAGGGTCTCATCCTGCGTACCAGATGGAGCTGCCCTGGACACAGAACTGACCTGCGCCTCCATGGACAGCTGTGAGTCCAGAATGACTCCCTGGTTGCGCACCTGGTCCTTCGGGGGTACAGTTACCTCATTCAGGACCAGGGAATCCTCCACACCTGCCCGCCCCCTGTCCCCCAAAAACAGTCCTTCTGTCTTGTCAGGATTCAACCTCTATCCATGAGCCACCATCCATCCTCCAACTGCCTCCAGGCACACCTGAGGGCTGTTATCTTTTGCCATCACCCCCTCTGACCCGGGCTGCCTGCCTTTCGTTGCTAAGGGAATGGTTGCCATGAAAGGTTTGTATAGCAAACAATGATGGAAGATCTCCTCTCACCCTTTAAGGACTATAGGAAACTGAGCTTGGTCCCCTCCTCTTGCAAACCAGCCTGGACTGCAGTCGGAGGGGGCTCCTTGCAGCC